>PVJX010052176.1:0-10047 GCA_004027295.1 Dolichotis patagonum | reverse complement strand
TAGGTCCATGTCTATCTGGTCTCAGGGTTCCTCAGTTCATGTATATCCCGTTACAAGGGATCCTCCTGCTGATCTGGTTTGCTTATGCAGCTTTATAGTAGAGGTGTATTTGTTTTGACCTGGTCCTGAACAAAATTCATACACGAGTCTTTCAGGAGAAGCCAATCCCATTTGACATATTCTGACTGTGGTGACTCACGGCTCGGTCAGAAATCCTTCATTGCGTATGAGTTCAGGGCTGGTGTTATTCTGAGTTAGAAAGTGCTCCCCACCGCCACCCCGACTTCCAACCTAACACCCAAAACCCACCAGGTTTTTAAGGACTTTGCATACCACTCAGTCTGGTGCCGATGACCACAGATTCCCCAGGCATCAGGAAACTCACAGTTTTCCTGGCAGAGCAGACCGGCTGCTCCTGTACACTGAGATCCAAACTCCATGTCACCTCTGGGCTACCAATGCTTGGGACAGGACCTTGCTCAGCTGATGTGTCAGGCTGTTTTTTCCTTTGACCAAGGACTGCGGGGGACTAGATGAGTAGAGTTTTGGGGTCCTCCCAGGTTTGACATTGTAAGCAGGTAAGAGTTAAAGTCTACAGAAAAAAGAAAATCTTTTGGATACAGTATCAGTTTCTACTTGAACTCACCACCAAGTCCTTACATGGCTCAGAAATTCAGCCCTCTGCAAGCCACCCCTCACCTGTCTAGATACCAGGTCAAGTGCTTAGATAAGGAAAGGGTCAGAAAGCGGCCTCAAGGGAGAGGCCCAGTCTCAGGGACAGGGACAAAAGCTAATACTTGGTGCTTTCTAAGCAAACAGCTGGAAGGCTATCACAGCAGAGGGCCCTGTCTGGAAACCTTAACCCCTGTACAGCAGAAGTTTCCAAAACTTCCGGCCCAGTGTCCTTACCCAGTATGGCTCCTTTCTGTCCCAACTGTCCCCTTCTATGTGTTTGGTCACAGCCAACACTTAGTGGATGAGGGGGTACCCCTGCCTATACAGTCACACTGGACAAGCCCTTTGAAAGCTGTCCTCAAAATGGCACAAATGGCCTCATTTCCCTGTGTCCAGAATTCTGGCCTAGAACACAGGCCTTGTCACTCTGTATGTCACTTTCTAACATCACACAGATGTCTCAACTCACAGGAACAAAAATGTAAGCAGCAAGGACACTTCCGCCCAAACACACCCAGTAATCCAAATTTGGGTCCACAACAAACCATTCAACCCTCATTCCTTGTCACCCTTCTCTCTTGTCATATGAGCCAATCATCTTAGTAATGAGCAGCCAGTGTAGCACTGGGGTAAGGGGGACCATGAGATGACAAGTTCTCAACCAGTGCCGTCACCAACCAGCTGGCTACGTGACCCAGGAAGAACCAAAGGTTCTGTCATACTGATTTCTCACCTGCAAAATGGAGACAAGGGAACTTCACAGCAACACACTGTGGGGAACACCCAGGGGCTGCTCTAACTACAAAGACTCACTTGATTGCTACAGGTATCACATTAGACATGACACTGGGTATATCTATTATTTTCAAAGCCTAGTAGGAAGCTGCCTTGCTTGCAGTTAGCCTGTCATATCAAAAAAGAATCATGAAAATGATGATAATTACAAAGGCTATCACAGAAAAAAAGGGAGCTATCTGAAGAGGGGTGGGTACTTGAATAGTATCCCTATAATAATATAAGAAATCGGGCAGTTAGTGGTTTTGTGCCAGGCAAGTGCTCTAGCACTGAGCTACATGCCTAGCTCTATTATTTTTTAATTTAATGACAGTGTTTGGGTCCAATCACTACCTACCCTCCCCAAACATCCAGCTCTATTCTGAGCACCCTCCCTTTAGCTAAACTCCAGTGCCTGGTGTTGTTCACCTTGAGACAGCTGAGGAAACCCCAGATAAACACTGTTTAGGGTGCCATCTTGAAAGCGCCGTTTTACACTTTGCCCTGAGGACTGGGCAGGCAGAATGCAGGCGGGAAAGGCAGGTCTATTCTTGCTGGGTGCGGTGGCACATGCGTGTAATTCCAGCACGTGGGAACCCGAAGCAGGAGGACTGGGGTGAGTTCGAGGACAGTTTGGGCTACATAGTGAATTCAAACCCAGCCTAAACTGCATTTCAAGACCCTGTCTCAAAAACAAAACCAAAACAAAAAATAAACAACAAAAAAGACAAGGCAATTCTTCCCAAGCTGGCTGAGGGCTAACTAGTTCCCAATCATCTATTCCATTTTTATTATAATTAGCAGAAGAACAGGGACCCTGTTGTTACTTTCAGATTGCCTAGAATCTCATTACATATTTCTTTTCATGTCAGATTTTCGATTGCAAGTCCAGTGCAAAAATTGAGTAAACTGAGTATGAAGATTTAAGAAAAGGAGCTGGACGCTTTGTCGGTTACTTAGAAACCCACCTTTTGATTACATAGAAAGCATCCCTTAAACTCCTATCTCAGGTTAAAAGGTAAAACACACAATATAGCAGAGTAAGGGAGCACACATCTGTAATCCCAGCACTGGGGAAACTGAGGCAAGAGGACTGTCACGAGTTCAAGGCCTGTTTGGGCTACAAGGTGAGTTCAAAGCCAACCTGGTCTACACAGCAAGACACACGCACAAAATACCGCAGGTTGGGAGCTCTCATCCTTGGGGGCTCAGCGAGGTTATACTTAGGGTACTGAGGCAGCTGGCAAACGCTTGAGTCAAAGTAGGGCCCCAAGGGCAGACCCCTCCTGTGGCCCAGGTTGCAGTCCCAGCTCCCGCCTACATGCACCCATTTGCTTCCAGGATACAAACCCGGGCTTGGTCATCACTATTAAGACAGGAAGCTGTCTCGCAGGGACCCTGGGGCCAGCCTCATTTTCAGTGCCACCAATAGCAAACTTTCCCAGCGCCCCCTGCCCCTCGGGACACACACCCTGTTGTCCAGGACTGACTGTCTGTAGGGTGACTCCGGGACCCTGGTAACTGCGGCGCCGGATCGCGGGTCTCAGGAGCCGGCGCGGCGCACCCCACCCCCCTCCACCGCGGGGACACAGCGCTCTCCTTGTTTGCGCGCTTCAGCGACAACCTCGGAGCTCCTGCAGGGTCCGGGGCAGGCGCCGTGGCCAGCGGTACCTCTAGGGTAGGGTCTAATTTTTCTCCACCGAATCCACCCTTCTCCCCAGCACAGGAGATAGGAGATGTGAATGTGGACGTGGGAAGAGGGGAGCCGTTGCCGGGGTGGTGGAGCCGCGCGGGGCCCTGTGCGCGCAGCCTCTGAGGCCGCACCGCGCGGTCCCAGCACCCGGGGACCGGGGACCGGGGACAGGGTCGGGTTCCCTTCATATTCTTCAGTGTACCCCCAGCCCCAGCCTTGGAGATTCTTCTCCCACGTTCAGGCGTATGACCGCGCCAGAGGCCAGGAAAACGACCGCGGGTCCCCGCGTCCCTGCGTCCCCAATGCAGTGGCCCCGCGTGACGCCGCAGCCGCACCAAGACCAGCCCGGGAGGGGAGTCTGGGCGAAAGAAGGCCGAGGCAGGAAAGCCCCAGACCGGCCCCGTCCAGCACCGGGCCGCCCTCCCGCCTCTCTCTCGGACCCGAGAGTCGCCTAGAGTAGAGATCACGACCCCGGGTGCGCCGTCCCTACCACGGTCTCCTACCGCGTCCTCCATCCCGGTCCGCATCTCCATCCCCAGCCCCGGTCCGGACCGCACTTCTGTCCTCGGCCCCGTCCCCAGTCCCCACCCTGTTCCCCACCTCCACCCCGCTCCCGGCCCCGCTGAGCCTCACCAGCAGCAGGCGGCGCGCGGCCATCGCGGCTGCGGCCCGGCCGAGCACGCGGCTCTACCTGCGGCCCCCCATGGGCCGGGGCCGGGGACGGGACGCGGGCTTAGCTCCGGCCCCGCGAGGGCGCCGCCCGGCCCGCGCCCTGCAGCAGCGCCGCGCGCGCAGGGACCCGGGGCGCTCGGCGGGGCGCGCGGACCCCGCTGCCCATCGCGGCGCTACCGGCTGCTTGGCCGGGACCACGCGGGGGGCGGGGGCTTTGTGACATCACCGGGCGGGGCGGGGCGGAACCGGCTTTGTGATGTCACCGGGAGGGGCGCGAGGGCGGGGCGCCACCCCGTGGGCGCGCCGGGAACTACAGGGCGGGTCCAGTGGCCTCAGGGACCTCTGCGAGCTCTGGGACGGGATCTGTGCTTGTGACACTGTGACACGCGCGACCGCGACCACGACCGCAGAGTCCCGCTCGCCACTCCCTCCAAAAGCACGCGTGGACGCCGAGCTCGAACCCGACCAGAGCACCCAGCAGGTTCCCTACACCCCGGTGGCTTCTGGTTGACCTGGCCATGAAAGAGTCAGACCCCGTTGGGACCTGGACGCTTTCTATGGCTTCTTTGACTTCAAAATAAGCATAATTTTTCATTTACTGCCTCAAGACTCAAAAGCAGTGTCCTGAAGGAATCTACTAAGACAAGGATGACAATTTTTAGTTAGCATTTTGTCCTTTGGTTCTTTGTGTACTTCCGAAGAAGCTAAAGACTAATTAATGTGAAGATTAATTTCATCTATTCTTGCAAAAATCTGTTAAAAAAAACTAGGGATTGGCTGACGGCATGGAGGGTGGCTAGCCCTGTAGATACTATGGTTATTCCTCCACTCACCTCGGGTGCCTTACTGTTTCTTCCTCTGTCTGTTAGACTCAGGCATAGAAGGAGAGAAACAATAATAACACAGCAAAACAGGGATCGAAAGATACTTAGTGAAATTTATGTAGATGCTCTCTCTTGTCTTATTGCACTGTATTCACCTTTCTTTTTCTTGGAATAACATGAGATGACCCTCTCCTCTCCTAATAAGAGGAAGCACTCTGGTGACACTAGTTCTGTGACATAGTGTCCATGGCAGTTGACTTTTTGGTGATATTTGGGAGGGTATAGGGACCACTGAGGCAAGGTGTTGCCTACTGACAGTAAACTGAAACCACAAATGGGGGAAGACCACTGTACACACTCCCATAAGGAAATGGCATTGTCCACACGCAGGGCACAGTTTGTCATGTGACCAGCAAAGGAACAACAGGAACTGAATGGGAAAAAGTGTGGCCACACGAGGAGCAGGAGCAGTTTGGAGCCAAGCTCAGCGGGAAGAGCATGCAACCTGTCTACCAAACAGCAAGATTTTCCATATCTATGTGAATACCCGGTGCCTGGCCCTGCCAAAGACTGCCAATCTTGAGCTGGACTGGTGATGCACACTTGTCATCCCAGCACTCTGGAAGCTGAGGAAGGAGGGTCACTGCAAATTCAAGGCCGGCCTGAGCTACATAGGGAGACCATGCCTCCACAAAAAGAAGGAGAGAGACAGAGACAGAGACAGAGACAGAGACAGAGACAGAGACAGAGACAGAGAGACAGAGAGAATCTTGCCTTTAGAGGACCCATAGTCTCCCTTGCCAGGTGTGCTGGTCCGTTCCTGTATTCCCAGCACTCACAAGGCTAAAGGAGGGGGATCTCCATGAATTTGAGGCCAGCCTGGGCTATGTAGTGACTGTGTCTCAAAAACAAACAAACAAACAAACAAATAAAAACCCGTACATTCCCCTCTCAGGAAAACGTAAAATGGTTAAAATAGAGTAAATGCAAAAGTCCTGGGTTCAGTCCCCAGGACCAGAAAACATACGTTACGGCTATGCTCAGGTATGGCCTGCAGACATTGCCTTGCCCCCAGGATCCACACTTCTGCTTTCAGCCGATCCAGAAGCTGCCCAGGACAGAAGCACATGCTCCCCGGCCTCCAGTGCTGCCAGTCCCTGAGCTGTGGGCAACTTCTGTCCTGGAAGAACTGTCCCGTGTCACTTCTGGGAAGCCGCTTGCTCCCTCCTCGATAAAGTGTGGCAGAGACCTGCTAATCCTATCTCCATGGAGTCTAACATTCTTCTGTCCCTATCAGTTGTGTCCCCTGCCACTTGTAGCTCCCTTTGACTCTAGTCTAGACTTCTGGCCTAGAAGATTACACAAACCTCATGACTGGTTTCCTGCCTGCAGTTTTGCCCAGACCTCCTGGTTCTGCAATAAATCTTTTCTCTGCATGTTAAGAAAACTGAATTTTTCAGAACCCGAATCTAATCATATCCTTCCCTTGTCAAAGCCTCCTCACTATTTCCAATTCGAAGTTCAAAGCCCTAATAAAGCCATTCATATTTCTGATCATTGTTTACCGTTCAACCTCCCCTTTGCTACAGGGCTGAGTAATTATGCACAAATAGGTTGCGCGGAGCTTCCCTCTCTTCTCTCCTTTCACTTCCATCCCTACCGCCTTTCAATCCCGCAGATTCCCATCAGGATACACTGTGTTTCTTATCTACCTCATCCCTGCCATATCTGCAAGCCTTTGTTAGGAGTTCGAAAGAAACTTCTTCCTCTTGTTGAATTCTTATAAATCAAACTGTTAAGAGCCAACTCAAGTGTACTTCATTAGTAAAGCTCATCTTGATATCCTCACATCACTTTATCCTGGGGCAGGAGGAGGGGGAAGACAGTCCCTGTTTTCTCTACTTTTTCTCCACATGGCTTAGTGACGGCTTGCATGACGTACACTACAGTTAGTTGACCTCTATGTGTCATTGGCCAGGCTGTGTGCCCTCTGAAGGCAAAGCTCATGTCTTAATCATCTTCCTGTCTCCTCACTCAGCAAATATTTGTCCAATGAAGCAATCTTGGAAAGTCCAACAAGCAGCTTAACAGTTAACACATCTGATGTGTCTTTTCTTTCCCTGAGCCTGAATTCAAGTATCCTGAGTGATGCTTTACAAACAATAGCAGGTTGAATCTTGAATATTATTGAAGTGCAATGTTCCTGGCATGGATTAAATGATTTGTCCACAGCTCTGTTTCCTTAAAGGAACTTACTTCTTCCTAAAAGAATCTGTTATTTCTTGGCTTGAGAAGGAACATCAGCCAGACAGCAACAGTCTGCCAGGTGAGGGGCCTGGGCAGTTTGATCGGGTCTCCATGGTGATCACAAAGGCAGCGTTCAGGATAAGATCAAGCAGGAATAGAATTGCAAAGCAGGCATTGTGCCAGAAGCTTCCTTCTTGCTTCCTTGGTAAGGAAGGGGCAACTTGAAAAATAAGATGGCAAGTCCCCAGCAGAAGGTCTGACACCTCAGACTCACTGGGCCACACAGTGAGGGGATCACGTGATTCCTCTTCTTTGAGGGAGCCACAGACCACAGGAGCCTCCTGGACTTGCCCATGGCTTGCAGGCCTATAGTTTCATGCCTGTATTTCTTCTTTTCACCCTTAGCTTTCTCCATTAATAGGAGAGTCCTTGAGAACACAGACTTTCTCCTTCACTATTTCCTGCCCATGATAAAAAGCAAAAGGTTTAGTATTGGCACCCAGAGCAGGTTTGGTAGCCACCAGGTATTGGATCATATCTCCACGGTTCCTTTTACTCACTGGGTAGGTTGGAGCAGGTATCTTAATCTTTTTGAGTTCCTTCCCTGGACAGGCAGTTAAAAGCCAGCTCCCGGCAGTGACACAATACGTGAGACCCAGTTGTAAGAATCTTGGTGCAGGGCTTACACCTTAGGATACAAGTGAATAAACCAGCCTCCCTTCCGGAATCCTTTTCAGGAAGGCGATCTTTTATAAACTACCCTGATTTAAGAAGAAACACTGGGCCGGAATGTTGTAAATTTCTTCAAATTATGAATATAGGAAAAGCTGCTTCATCAGAAATGATGCAATCTGGTGTGCTAAGAGCCAGACTCTGCTGTTAACCACCTGTGTGGCTTGGACAAGCAGACAAGTCCTTACCTTTCTGTCTCTGGTATTTTAAGCTTCCTCACCATGTACAGAATGATGAATGTGGTCTCAGTTGTCTTTTGTTACCCCTTCTTCCCCCTGAGGCCCTAGAGTGCTAATTGGCTTGTATGGGATATTTTTCTCTGGTTAGGAAGGAAGATGGGAAAGAAGATAGGAGAAGCAATGGGTGGGTAAAAGCAGACACTGGATGGAAAGTGTTTAAGAACATGGCACTGATCGCCTGAGGGAGCCCACAGGTCGCAGGGTTCTCCATTCTTTGAGAGCTCTCTGGGATCCTCTTTCATCTCTCCCTCACCATTGCCATGGGAACAGGCAGGGCTCGGGCTGCATCCCGGCTAGGTGTGGTTCCAGAAGATTCTAGAAGTTTATGTCAGAACCAGGTGGATTGGGCGACATCTATGAAAGTGAGCTGCACAGAGGGTAATTTGGCTTCAGACAGTGGCCCACACCATTCACACCTGTGGGGAAATGCCACAGATCACTTACCACCGAACCCAGCTTCCCGCCTGAGAACGCGTCATCCTCCATGGGCTTCCAGGCTGACCCCTTGCCTTACGGTGTCTCATTTCTTCAGTGTCTTTCCAATCCTGCCTCATTCTTTGTTTCACCTTTTTTACCTAAACATATACCTACTCCTAGTGTTCTTCCTTTCTCTCTCTCTCCCTGCCTTTTTCCTCGGTAAATGCACTTTTCCTCAGTTTCTACACTGTTCTGTTTTTATCTCACCGCTGCCCTCTGTTCTGTCCCTTCTTTACGATTCATTTTCATTTCCATAGGTTTTCTTGAGGCCTCTTCTTCAGTGGAGATATGGTCTGTCGTCATGGACCTTTGCTTGTTTGTTTTTTTTAGGAGCCTTATGTCTCTGCCCCTTCACTAGGCCTGGCACCCAGAACTGACTCTTTCTCTCTCTCTCTCTCTCTCCTTCTCACATTCCTGATTTCTACTTTGATGCTAAGACCTATATTTAATAAAGCCTCTTGAGTCTTTCCACATCTCTGCATTTCTTTCTACCAACAATGCAGTCAAAGCTTTTCACTGTTTGACTGAGCTGGATTCCTAGCTTCATAACTAAGCTACTACCACTAGTCCCTCTACTCTAATAGGCTTAGAAAGCCAGGCCAAATAAGCTTTCTAACTTGCAACTTTAATGGCAACCTGCCTCTGTTTAAGGGCCCTCAGTGGCTTCCCATTGACTGAAAAATCTTGCATAAAGAAAGTTCTGCATACTATGCCCCCAATGCCTCTCCTCCTCCTCATCCTTCTCCTCCTCCTCCTCCTCCTCTTCCTCTTCCTCCTGGTTCACCACTCTCAATCGAGAGTTCCTAGAGGAGGCCCACATCTTCCTGCAGGGTGACTCTGCTTGCTCCCTTTTCCGTGCATGGAATTTCACACAATAGAAATGGTTCATCAAGGCTCATCTCAATGTTTCACTTTTCTTATTTAGTTCTATTCAATTCTAGGTGGTGTGGCCATCCAATAATGACTACAGGTAAGTCTTGCCTTCAGGCCTTGGCTGTGATATGAGTAATATGTTCACATTTTTGGTTTATTTGTTTTATTTTGAGACAGTCTCACTTTCTAACTCAAGTGGGCCTTGAACTTGCAGAAATCCTCCTGCCTCAGCCTCCCAAGTGCTGGGATGATAGGCGTGCACCACCGTGCCAGACCAAATATGTTCACAGTTTGACACTCTGTGATGAATGCCTAACCTAGAGCCTGGCACAGGTTATGCAATGCAGATTTGTTGGGTGACTGAATCACAAGTGTTGAATAAAAAGCAGAGAGGGTATAACCAGCTTGAGGGAAGTAAACAAAGGCTCACATCAACAGACAGGCATGTGGGTGGCCTGCAGAGGGGATTGGTTTTCCAGAAGAGAGAGGCCCTGCAGTGCTGGGGTGAAGGGCACAGGTTCAGGACGCCGGTGCAGCTCAGCATGGGCATCCATCTAGCTTGCTCGAGTCCCTGGGCATGGGGGGGGGGGTCGTGAGAGGTGAAAATAATCAAAGTATGCTGTGTGTATCGCCCAAATCCATTAAGCCATACAACAAATAAAGAAGAGGGTGGGGACCATGACTCAGTCAGAAGTTAGAGGAGAAGCCCAATTCTAACTCTGCCTGCCAGAGGACACCTGGAAACACACCCTGCTCTCCCCGAATCGCACCCTCACCTCCACCTCCGTGCAGTCCATTCTCCTGTCTTCCTCGCCCACATCCCAGGATGCAGAGTCCCTGC
>PVJX010052175.1:0-10051 GCA_004027295.1 Dolichotis patagonum | reverse complement strand
TCCTTTTGGGTTAGATGGGTTTCTTGTAGACAGCATATGGTTGGATGTTGTTTCTTGATCCATTCTGCCAGTCTGTTTCTTTTGATTGGTGAGTTGAGGCCATTTACATTAATGGTTGTAACTGCTATATATTGGTTTATTGTTGACATGTTATCTTTCTGCTGTTGTGTCTTTAGCTTTTGATTCTGTTTAATTGTCTTCCTTGCTTGGTGGTTTTCTCCTGTGTGTATCTAGAATGTCTTTCAGTATTCTTTGTAGGTTTGGTTTGGTGTTCATGAAGTTCTTCAGCTGTTCTTTTTCTTGGAAGTATCTTACTTCTCCATCCCTTTTGAAGGACAGTTTTGCAGGGTATGCCAGTCTGGGTTGGAAGTGATTTTCCTTTAGGATCTGAAATACTTCACTCCATGCTCTTCTTGATTTCATTGTTTGTGTTGACAAGTCTGCCGTGATTCTGATAGGCTTTCCTTTATAGGTGATCTGTCTTTTCTCTGTAACAGTTTTTAGTATTCTGTTCTTATGGTGGATTTCTGGGATGGTGATTATTATGTGTCTGGGTGTAGTTTTATTTTGGTTATGGCTGTTTGGAGTTCTATATGCTTCACTTATCCAGATGTCAGTTTCTCTTCTCATGTTTGGGAAGTTTTCAGCTATTGCTTCTGTAAGTATCCTCTTGATATCATTTGGGCTGTCCCCTTCTTTTTCATTTATCCCTATTAATCTTATGTTATTTTTCTTTGCATCATCTTGCAGGTGTTGAATTGTTATTTACTGATTCTTTGTTATTTTTAAAAGATCTTGTCTTTCCTGCTCACTGGCTGCAATCTTATCTTTGAGGTTTGAAATTCTACCCTCACTTTCATTGAGGCATTTTTTACAGCTTTCAATAGAATTTTTGATTTCCTGTATATCTCTTTGAATCTGCTTTATGCATTCTGTTTGTTTCTTATATTGTTCATTCAGCGATTCTATCTCTTTGCTTTGTTCCTCTAATTTTTTAGCTCTGTCTTCACTAGATGCATTCACTATTTCTTTCACTATTTTTATCAATTCTTCTTTTACCTGGGCAGTATTTCTGATTTGAATTTCTCCATAGCTTTCTCTAGTTGCATGTTTAATTCATTTGATATCATTTCAGACATTTCATGTGTATGGCTTCTTTTTTCTTCTATGTACATGGCTTCTAAGCTTTCTTGGGGAGGGCTGCAGCTTTCAGCCTACCTTTTGGTCTTTCCTTTTGTCATTTTTCTATATTTCCTTGCTTTGAGTGGTGTTCCAAAGCTTCCTCTGCATGTGTGGTGAATTACCTCTTGCACCCTCAGTTCCTGGAGCAGTGGTGCCCCCCCACAGGCTTGGCTCCCTCGCAGGATCCTAACTCCCTTCTGCAGGCTCCTGGCTCCCTCAGTTGTAGGGCAGATGCTGGGCATGGTGGACCAGAGCCCGTGGAACCTCGGACAGGCTGGGCGGCTATCCTTTGTCCCAGGCTGGTCTCCGGGAGGTTCCCTGCAGGTGAAGGGCAGGCCTACGGGTCCCAAAGAGTCAGGCCAAGATGCCGGTCTCCACGAATTTCCCAATCCCAAACAGACCAGGCCAAGATCTACAAGCCACATTCCAATATTGTCCATTGTCTTCTAAGGCCCTGTAGAGCATTTTTTTTCCTTGTGAGCCCAGAATCACTGGTCCATTTAGTTGTCACTTAATCTCCTTTACTCTGGAAAGGTTTCCCAAGCACGCTCTCTCTCTCTCTCTCTCTCTCTCTCTGTGTGTCTCTGTGTCTCTGTGTCTCTCTGTCTCTCTCATGATATTGACATTTGGAAGAACACAGTGCAGTATTTTATAGGTTGTTTTTCATCTGGGTTTTTCTGGTCCTTCTTTATATTACATCTGAGTAGATTTGGAGGGCTTTTCCATAAAAGAAACCATGGACTCTTTGTGTGTTTTCAATTCATTCAGAATGTCATTTACATACTTTATCAAGCCCTCTGAGGCCTACAGAATCTGTCTTTACAGCCTCATCACTATTGATGCACTCTATCTCAGGCCAGTTGCACCTGCTATCTCCACTTCCTTGTATGCTCTTCCCCTGGGAGGAACACAGTGTTTTGCTACCACACTTTATCCAGATATTTAGTTCATTACAAACTGCGTGGCAATCTCAGGTTCCAATCCACAGCATTCTTTCCTTGTTTGGAGTTCTCCCTCCTTGTGAGTCGTCTGAAAGTCAGCCTCTCCCTGTCTGTTAACCTTAAAGTATACATGTGTGTATAACACTGATTAATACTTTGCTCTTTGGAACTAGCTTTCTCTTGCTTCAGTGCCTGCTGTGATAAACAGTTTATGTTGAGACACTGATTATTGATTTAGATGAGAGAGACCTCTAGTGGTAGCGAGGACAGCCTTCAAGTTAAAGGCCCTGATACCCTAGGAGCAAAGGAGAAAGACCACCCTGGTTCTGGGTAGATTCCAAGGAGCAATCTGGGGAGACTCCTATTGACATTTTGCATGATCTTCAAGAGTATGAGAACATCTGAAGATTTAGGCTTCTGGGTGGAAAGAACAGAAGGCAGGTCTAATGCAAGAAAAATAAGACACACGTTGGTACGTGACACAGTTGAAGCTAGTATAAATATTCATCTCTCAGGAAGTTGACAAGTATAAGCATGAAATTAATACGTTATCACCAAGCAGTGGTGATAATGCAAAATTAATCATTTACTAAGTGTGCTCAGCTGAGGAAGAAGTTGATATATCTTCCCACTAATCATACATTTTGAATATTGAAACATTGTCTGAAAAGCCATTAATCAGAGCCATAATCTCTTATTATACTTGAGTTAATAATCATTCATGTGTTTTACATAATCCATTTTTCTATGAGAATTACTGTTCTTTTAAAGATGGATTTGTAGGAGCTTTTTATTTATTGGGTTACTTAGGTAATTGTCCAAGATGTAAATTGCAGGTTTTTTTTTTCCCAGTGTGTCATTTGTCTTTTGACTTTCCTTGTGATGGTTTTGCCATGCAAAATTTCCTTATTGTTTGAGCTTTATGTTATACATAGAAAAAGCTTTCTTCATAAGAGATAGCTAGTACTTGTTTAAACAATACTTTTGTGTTTAGACTTTCAAATTTAAATGTTTGATCACTCTAGAGTTTGTGATGCTGTCATTTCATTTTTGTTGTTGTTGTTTGCTGAATTGTCCCCATATCATTCATTCCATAATGTATCTTCCTCCCAGTGATTACAAAGGACACTTTTACTATACACAGTACTACACATTAAGTTCCTTTTTGCTTGTGGCAGTTTGTTATCCAGTCACACACCTGTAGAGAGATGGCAAGATCTTTAAATGATGTTTTGTCTCATCTCTCCAGAAGGTGGTTGATGTGGCTCTGTCCACAGGCAAGAGGATAGACCAGATGGTCCCTACTTTCCCTTCACCTCTGACACTGAGGCCTAGATAACACCTCCTCTGGCCACCAGAAGGATCACTGGGGCTACTCCTAATGACAAGAATCTGCACAGTTCATGCCTTTAATCGACTCTTTGAAATGGAAGAACAGTCTAGACTGACTACATTTTGAGCTGCTATTTTTCTTGTCCATATACAAATCTTAGCAATTAGGTGTTCCTTGTAGAAAGAGATCAGAATTTGTGTAGATGCTTCATTTTGCCTAAAGACATATATTTACCCTCCAAGCCCAGCTGTTCTAGAAAATCATACCTCTCAAAAAGATACATTAAAAGCTAGACATAATGGTGTATACCTATAACCTCAGTTATTTGGGAGGTTGAGGCAGGAGATCTAAAGTTAAGCAGCGACCATGTGAACTGTGCAACTTAGCAAGATCCTATCTCAAAATAAAAACCAAAAAGGGATGGGGATGTGCTTCAGTAGTAGAGTGCTTACTTAGCATGCCAGAGAACTTGGGTTCAATCCCCAGTACATAAAAAAAAGAAAAGAAGGGAAAAAGAAATGTCAAGGCAGGGCGAGGACAGATGAGTGAGTGGGCAGGATCAATGCTCAATATAGACATGTATGGAAATAACACAGGGAATCCCACTAATTTATACAATTTATATATGTTAATAACATTCAAAATGTCAAAAACCCCAATTTCCTGAACCTGTGAATGTGACCTGACAGCTGTGAGTAAAATCTCTTCACACTTCGAGAGAGGTCCCTGCCCTGCCCTGGTGCATCCCTACCTGCTCATGGCAGATTTACATTAATAACAGTCTCACTATAGAGGCACAGGAAAGACTCTGACAGAAGATTCCATGACTCCTGGGAGCATCTTTTGCTCATAATCCTGTTGGGGCAGCTCTCCCACAATTGGAAAAATTGCTCCTGTTTACCTACATGAAAGAGGTATTTTGGGGTGCACATTTTCCCCCATAACACTAAGCTTAGGAAGGAAATTATGTGTTCACAAGGTCTCACTTATGAACAAATTATTTGCAACTAAGCATATTAAGAAAAACAAAAATAACTTTCTTGAGTATTTGGAAAAAATCAAAGGAAATGTGAAATGAATGGATCAAAGAATGCTTGGACAATAAAGTGAACAAACCCACTCAGTTTCCAAATGTGTATTTAAACACTTTATCTAGAAAATTTTCCCAAAGTTTATGAACAGTATCTAACTCTGTTCCAGTATCGACCTTGGGCAAGCACTTGCAGCTTGATGACTGACCTTCTGTGATTGTGGCCAAAGGGTTTGGAATGGAAACTGTTTTCATCTGGCATATTGTCATTTTCTTCTGTGGCCACAGTATTTGTCTGGGCCATGGGATTACTCAATCAATCAAATATTTATTGAGTAACCAGACAACCAATGGAAAATTAGACTTGGATCATATTGTATTCTGTGCTCTTGGGCTGGGTAGATCTGGCTTAAAGTCTTCAGCAATTGAAATCACGCATCTTTGCTTAAAGAATCCAGTTGGTTTGAAAAATACAAGCACACATATGTTCAAGCAAATGCATGCTTATGACAGTAGGCAAGTCAAATGTTTACATATTTGGTTGCCCCATCCTAGTATCTATTCATGGATGTTTCTTTCCATTTTATGTTTTCTCCTTAATATGGCAACAATGTAAATGATACCCACTTGAAGGTGGCACGCTAGGAATTAAATTTCAGTCTCTTTACATTTTTTGTAGCAATAGGAAGACCAAGAAGCTGTAAAATCTATAAGCCCCAGAGATTGTACAAAGTGTGTGTTCCCAGAGGTTATGTACACCTACTTTTTTTGTTTATTTTTGGGTTTTGGTACCGGAATCAAATTCACAACCTTGTGCTTGTCAGGAGGCACTTACACCACTGAGCCAAATCCCTGGCCCTATATACTCACTTTTAATTTTATTAAATGACTATTATAGGAGTCATTAGTACTGTTTAGCTATATTTTTGCTTCTCCTTCTTCTGGAGACATAGGAAGATTTTCCTTTTCCACCCACCTCACTTGAAATTAGGGTTGGTTACAGAACTTGTTTCAGCCAATGAAATGTGAACAGAAATAATGTGTATAGGTGAATTATTTTTTTGTGTTCTCTTTTGTCTTCCATGGCAACTGGTGGTGTTCCAGTTGGTTGAGACCTCATCATCTTGGGTCTTTGCATGAAGCTAATGCAGAGAAATGTCTTCTGTTGACTCAAATCTGGCATAAGGCAAAAAAAGGAAAATAATTTCTTCTAGGTTCCCAAGATATTAGGATGGCATGGTCCTGCAGCAAAACCTTGCGTGTGCTGAATAACATAGAAGTAGTGTATAGAAGTGGGCTGCTATGGTGGCATAAGGGCCAAGGAGGCAGTGAGATAGGGGGTGGCAAGAAACTGTGTCTGCAGGAATTTAGGATGTAGATTATATTCCTGATGAGCTTGTGCCTGTTGGGGGAAACATTGGGGAAGGAGCTTATCATTAGTAGCATGTGCTCTTCATTGGTGACTGTTTGGACAAGATGTCATAAGAAAGAGGTAAGCTTAAAAAGGAATCCACTTATTTTTAAGCAGGAATGTAAGACAACAGAGTTCGGGGAGTTACAACGCTGCAAAAAGACTAAATCCTAAATAGTGGTAAAAGGAATCAATGAAAATTCACCTTTCAGAGGCTAAATTAAGGCTGAAGTCATTGTACCTATTGTTAAAACCTGTGAATGAGTCAATCAATACATCTTTGTGTAACAGTTCAAGTTGTGGTGTCTTTTCCCCTCAGTCCTTTCACTTGCACAAAATGACTGGGAAGGGGGAGAGACTACATGTGGGATTCTTTCATTATATCCTTGGTAGCTTCAGGGAATTCAAATTAAAATGATAAAAAGAGGTATAGGAATGGCAATGTAAATGTGTGATTATGTTTCAAAAGGAACTATGGCTGTTGGCATCAGAAGTTCACCAGAATAAAATACACGAAAAACTTTGTTTTTGACTGAGTTGCATTGAAAGAAGTACCTGTTATTCTGGACAAGAGAATGATGACTGAAAACTTGAATTGCTTTGGGACTCAGCTATCCAAGAGCAGAAAGTGGATTGAGAAAGTTGCCCATTTCCCAGAAGAATAGATATACATAGTTCACTTCTTTCTGTCGCAGTCTTTTTAGGCTGCTATAACAAAACAAAGATGAATAGCCTATAAACAATAGAAATTTATTTCTTATAGTTTCAGAGGCTGCAAATCCCAGGATCAAGGCATCAACAGATTTAGTGTGCGTTAAGTACCTGCTTCTCACATATAGTGTTGTCTAGCTGTGTCCTTACACTGTGAAAGAGACTTGCTGCCTCTTTGGAGCCTCTTTTTTCCCCTAAGGGGAGCAGTCCCATTCCAGAATACTTCATTTTCATGTTCAGATTACGTCCAAGAGACCTAACCCCTTCATACTACTATCTGTGGTTAGCATTTTAAAACATGAATTTTTGGAAGACACAAATATTCAGACCACAGCACCCACTTCATATGGAGCTACACAGAAAAATGGAACAGAACTCTCAGACATTGAAGGTAACTTCAAAAGGGTGGTTGGACAAGAGCGGCTTACCCAGGGAATAAAAGCATGAATCTAATCAAGGAAAGTACTTCCCATAGGTAAGAGTCCTTGGAACATACCAGGATCTGATATGCTTCTCATTCTCCTCATTTCTGAAGACAGGTCCTCACTGCAGTTATCCTATTGCTGTTATACTGTTGAAGAAGCAGAAAATATAACTTCCCATTCATTCAAATGAGTTATATTCTCAAGTGAGAATATAACTTCTCATTTGATTCATCTTTGATTCAAAAGGTCTTATATCTTGACACATAAAAAATGGCTGCAGAGCCATGTTAGAATGAGACATGGCTCAAGAATTTTTCTTTGGAGGAAAAGATGAGTATATTTTGCAAGTAGAAAAGAATTGAATTTAAAATTTAGTAGCAGAATGGCAAATTCTAGTAGCAATTAAAGCAGTTCACCAATATTTCTGATTTACCTCCTAACCATAAAGGGAAAGTACTGTCTGGTTGCTTTGATGCTTATCAAGCATGTGTTTTGCTTTGGCCAATGAAACATGAATAAAAATGACATGTACTACTTTCATGCAATCTTGGAGCTGCAGTGTTTGTTTTCCCATGTTCCCTTTCCCAGACTTGGCAACCAGTGATGTTCTAGAAGGTGGAACACCTATCAATCTAGGTCCTCCAATAACAGCAATATAAAGTGGAAATTCCTGCTTATTTAAGATGAATATGTAGAAATAAGAAATAAGCTTTCATGTTTTAAACCTCTAAGAGATTGGAGTTGTTTGCTATTGCAGTATAACCTAGCTAATGCTAACTAATCAGGGGAAATGTATAAACAGGACAGTACAATCTTAACAGGTTCCTTTCATGGATAGAAGGCAATGTTTCTTAATGGAGAAATTTGTTTTTACCAGGCTTTCCACTAGCAGTTTCTTACACATTTTGAACCAGTGTGAAAATTTTTGGTGAAGATTTAGTAAACAAATGATTGAATGTTTTAAATGTCTTCATCACAAGAATGTCATAGATATACCAGATCCCATTTTTCCTACTCAGTAAGGTATATTTTTCTTTCTTGTATTCGACAAGATTTGACAATATGTTCAATTTTATTTGTTTAAAACTCATCTGTTCTAATTCCAACATGGCTGATTAGAGAAGGAGGTGCACTGGAGATAACTCAGAGGAGAGGAGAATCACTAAAACATACAGGTATTCTGAGGCAATCATACACAGAAACAGAAAATCAACCTGAAAGATGACTTCTCAAAATCAAAACAAATATGTGGGTTTAAAAAAAAAATGAAGCGGCACAGCTATTCTTTTGCACCTGCTGTACACCCTTTACTTGGAGAGCTGGTCATTGTGGGAGTGGTTCCAATAGCTTGGGGGAAGGAGACAGTGAGACAGAGGCCAAACTCCTGGAACAGGTTTCCTTATACTTGCCTTTTCACCTAGAAGAGTATAGAGAGCCCGCTCCAGCCTCCAAGTGGTTCGGAGAAATTTATATTTGTAATCCCAGGGAAAAGTTACTGGAATTCTAATAAGTAAATTCCAGTCTACCACTTCCAGTACATCCTATAGTGAGAATAAAGGGACAAACATATCTGGGTAACCAGGAGGATTCTACATCCATTTTGAGCAATGGCTAACTGGAACAAAGGCCACAACCCAGGAGCGAACCTGGGATTTATTAATTTGTAAAGAGGGGAGTGGCTTGGAATTCAGTGAACATGAGAATGATGGAAAATATGTGAGTCCTGTGAGCTGGGATAGGTAGAAGGGACAATAACACCCCTACAATATGCAGAAAAAGTATGGTAACAGGTAGACTCTAAGTTTGAAGAAATCTGCATAATAGTTTGAGGAAGTATCTTGTGTTTTGGGTCATTCATCTCAGCTTTGATGTCTGGCCTTCCTGCCCTGGGATGTTACCCATTCTTTCTTGAGGTTCAGTCTCTCAGCCTAACCACACTTAATAGTAGGGAGCCATAGGTGGGACATCACTGAACTATCTCATCTCTTCAAAGGCTACACATCAGTGCCTCACAATTCCATTTGCTTTGCTTAAAGCCAATTGAGGGGGTAGAGTATTATCCTAGCCAGTTCTGTACATATCAATACAGAAAATTAGGGCAAGGTTTAGCCAAAAAGGAGACACATGGTCTTTTTTTAAAGACAGCCATCACAATGGTCCTCCATAGATGGGGAAACCCAGCATGGGAGTAAACTACTGAGAAAAGGAGAGTTAGCAATGTGGAAGCTGGTATCTCTCACCTCCATCAGCCTCCCAAACACCCTAGAACACTGTGTTCTGATAGCATCCTATCCATCAACTACCACACAGTGTCAACAAAGGAAGCCTTCCTACCTCCCAGGAAGTTAGAGGCTAGGCAACATAAACTGTGGATAGTGTGGAGCCTGCTGTCAGGGACCCATGAATCATGTTTTTGGAGACATGGGGGAAGGAGAGAAACTGAATAGCATTGGTCCAAAGGGGGTGCTTTCCTATTGTTTCTGAACACTGAAAAGATCTGAGATAGAAGGAAATCCTACCCATTGCACAGTGTCCCACATAAGCAAAAGACATTCTCTGCTGAGCACAGGGACTGTGCTGAGTTTAATAGGTTGGAAAGTGAAACTCTTGAGTCAGGGACTATTGGGGATCTGAGCACAGAGGAATAGAGAGGGTTGGCTAAGATGGACAGACCTTGGTATATATTATCAGAAAGCCTCAGAAGGAAGAACATAGAAAGAAACTTGAGATTTGTCTGGCAGCAAGGAAAGAAGAATTGGAAGGTCATTGGTGGAGGTCAACAGAGAACCAGGTGTTTGGCAAATCATGGTGTTTCACATCCTCTTCTTCTCAAAGTAACTGAGATAGTTGAATCTTGGGACATGGATAAAAATCTATAGCTACCCAAAGCATAGCTTGCAGCTAAGAGATGGATCCAGAGAGACTGACAGTCCTCAATGCTCCCAGGAAGCATGGAAGAAATTAGCCTGGCTGCCTGCATATGTGCATTTTCTTGCTTGTATTTCTATTCTGGATTCT
>PVJX010052174.1:0-10051 GCA_004027295.1 Dolichotis patagonum | reverse complement strand
TGCTTCATACCTCTGCATATCATTTCTTTTTTCTATGCTTGGGAAATTTTCCTTAATAATTTCTGTGAATAGCCTTTGTAATTCCTCTGGTTTGATTCCTGCTTCTTCATTCACATGCTTTATTCTTAAGTTATAGATCCTCTTGTCATCTTCCAGTCTTTGTATCTTTACTGCCTGCTCCCTTGTTATTTTTAAGAGAACTTCCCTTCCATGATCACACATTGCAAGCCTGTGTTCAATTTTTGATAGTCTATCTTTGGTTTCTTTCAAGCAGTTTTGCCAGCTTTCTATGGAGTCTTTAGTTTCCTGATAATCTTTTTGAATCTGCTTCATGAATTCTAGGGTTTTTTTTGTATTCTTCATTAAACATTTCTCTCCTTTTGTGTTCCTCCATTCTTCTGTCTGTGCCTTCTTGAGAGGTGCCCAGCCTTTCTTTTATTAATCTACTTATCTCTTGTTTAATTTGAATTAATATTTCAGTTTTGGTCCCACTTATGAGGTCCTGAAGGTATCTCTTTATGTCCACTAGTGCTGTCTGTGTTTGATGTTGCATGTTTGCTGCCCTCAATCTCTTTTGTATTTACCTCTCCTGGATCAATGTTCTCAGGGTTGGGGGCTGGGGTTTTTTTCTTATTTCTCCCTCTTGTCATGTTTTTGATTCCTTCCATACAAGTGTATAGTGCAATTCCCAGCCCCTTTTCTTGTTAGTTAAAGTTCCTCTAGAGTGCACAGGCGAGGAGCTTCTGCCCTCTGCCATCTGCTATCAGAGGTTGAAGCTCAAGCAAGGGCAGTGTGCGCTGGCTCCTCTCCGGGCCAGTCAACCTTTGCAGGCCTTCACTGCATCACTGTGCGCCGAGCTCAGGGAATTAATTTGTAGCAACCCACTGGGTCCCGGCCAGAGGCACGGCCCAGTCCAAGCAGATTCCACCAATCCACTCGGTGAGGGGAGTAACCAACTGAAGCCACTTCCTTATGGAGTTAGGGCTGTCCTGCCCAAATCCAACATGTCGTCCAGTTGGTTTCCCCTTTCCCATGGGAGGGTCTTATTCCCATCACTCACCGCGTGTTGATGCCAGTCCCTGAGAACTGCTGGGCTCCCCAACCTCTGACTTCAGCGCGGCTGTGATGGGAATTCACGGTGCCTCTGGGTGGGTCGAGTGCAGGGCTGGTCAGGGCGAGCTGTATGCAAGGCTGTTCAGCTCTGCGCTCCGGCCCTCAAGCCAGCCACTTTGGTGCGGATCGCTTGTTCAGGTCAGGCAGGAATTCAGGCTGCTTGAGGAGGGGGCCGTGCTTGCTGATCTTATCTTCACTAATAGTAGCCCCAGGACCTCATATTCGAGCAGTTTTTTGCACTTTAGTTTCTTCCTGGGTTGTGAGAGTACATCTCTCTCTGTTTGGATCTCTCCAGGGTGTTTTATTCTGGCATTTGAGCTGTCTCTCTCAGAGAGGGGCTCTCTCCTGCTACCTACCAGTCCGCCATCTTGTCTTCAATCTCCAAAAAAAGGATATTCTTGAGCCACCAAAATGAGTTTCTATGAAAAGTGAGGTGGCCTCCTGGAAGCTGGAGGCAGATGACAATAGGAAGAAGACCACAGCCTATGTTTTTCCAATCTGTTTGCCATCTGTTTGACTGGTGTCACCTTATTACTTCTTCTGAGGCTCTATTGATATCATTGTCAAGTGCAAAAGAGACAACCCGAGCAAATGGCTGATGGGCAGAGCAGGATGCAGCTCTGTTAGCCCAGCTCTAGAATTCATGCGTTTAACCACCAGAGTGCCCATCCCATCTACTACAGAAGGGGTCCCAACCTTGCAAAGACTCTCCTTTAGGGATTATCTCTAAAATGTTCCCCCAAATCTTCATGTGGTGGGGCTACAGGAAGGTGACTGGATTAGTTTATCACTAAATGGGATGCTAGGAGGTAAAGCCTGGTGGAAAGAGTTGGGTCACTTGGGATGTGGCCTGGGTCTATCTCCCTACCTGCCTCCTCGATCCCTCTGCTTCCTGTCTACCATGCCATGAGTGAACCTTCTCCACCACTCCCCTTCACCATGCCACCTACCTTGGAGCCAGCTGACAATGGAATGAAACCTCTATAAATTATAATCCAAAATAAACTTCCCCTTCCTTAAACTGTGGGCATTATGTATTTTGTCCCAGCAACAAATAAAGTAACTAACACACCCTCCTGAATTTCTTCTAACTACCAAGTTAAAAACAACTGTGATAAAAGGTACAGATTTCCTCCAAGGGGAAGATAAGCCTCTTATGGGTTGAAGGGGCTGGGAGAGGCATGAGATGTGGAGCCTGATAGAAAATGCTAATGTGGATGCATATGAGAGAAGATGGATATTCCAAGCCAGGGGACCAGGGAGCATAAACAGACAGAGCCAGTACAGGCCCAGAGAGAAAACTGCAGTGGCTGGAAAACTGATTTGAGTTAGAGCACACTAAGCCATAACTTTGGAATGGTTGGCTGGGGCCAGACTACAGAAAACACTGAACATCGGGATAAGACTTCAGAGTTCATTGGTAGATAAAAAGGAAATCACTGGAAGTTTTAGAGTAGGAGAGGGACACAGTAAAAGCACTAGTTTAGAAAGATCAGGCTGGCAGCAGGGTAGAGAATGATTTGTAACAGACACACTTGAAGAAGAACAGGCCATTTAGGAAATAATAGAGCAGTCTGCAATAAGGTGTGGAGGTCTAAGTCAGATGTGAAAGGAACCAACTGTTCAATAGCTCTACCATTTCATGAATGTACTTCCAGGTGGGAATTTACCTTTTGGGTTAAGGACAAAGCTGTAGATTAGAGCTGATTTCCATAGTAAATGAGGTCAGCTAGTTTGATCTATTGAGAATGTGTACACCTTCTTAGAGTAACTAGTGCAGTAAATAAAGTTGGTCTGGCTGTTTTCTGTTGTAGATAGTGTTAGGTTGTCCTGGTAATCTGCTCCCTTAGTGGCCCCCAGTGAACCATACCTCTGGTATCCAGCCCTTTATGTGGTTCCCTTCATTTGAATTTGTGCTGAGCCTAACCAATAGAATGCAGCCAAAGTTCTGAGCCTAGGCTTCCAGAAGGTTTTGACCTGTTTTTAATCCCTCAGGAGTCTAATGCTGCCATGTAAAACATCCAGCTACCATACTGGAGACTCCAGACGGAGACATATTGTGAAGATAGACAGCCTGAGACATGACCTTGACCAAGCTGTTGTAGCCCTGAGTACCAAGAACCTTCCAGCTGAGCCAAAAAGATATGCAAGTGTAAAAACCATTTTGGCTGTTCCAGCCAAGGGGACCTCACATGGAAAAGAAACAAACCAACCCCACTGTGCTAGGTGTAAATTCTGAACCTATCAGATCATGGGGAACAACAAAAGTGATTTTCATTTTAACCTTTTATTTTGGAGTATTTTCCTATATATAATAATAAGTAACAGAAACAGGTATCTCCCAAACTTATTCAAAACTCATTTCTGTGACAACTATGTCTCCCAACCCAAGGGACCATGTTGGTGATATGGAACTCTGCCTTTGGCCATGAAATTGGCAGGAAGTTAGAACTGAATTTGAAGTCTATTCATCTTGGTCCCTGAGACTGACTAAAATGGAGGCATGTATGGGAGAGCCATCTTCAGCTATGAGGTGTGGCTGAGACAAAAGCTCAAGAGACATGACCCTCAGTGCATGATTCTTTCCAATATCTGCTTCCACTACTAATGAGGACTTGAAGTAATTTGAGTAATCTTTAATTACATACAATGCCCATTTTTATTTATCATAGTGCAGAGTAGGCTTCTCTCACTAGCCATGTGTGTGTGTGTGTGTGTGTGTGTGTGTGTAATAATTTTTCCATCTTACCCTTCCCCATTAAAAACAACCCCAAAACTCCAGAATTGAATAAACCTCTTTCAAGCGGAACACAATTGGGTAGTAAGGGTAGATGTGGTCTCACAATGCCATCTTGGAGGGAAAGAGCAATCGAGCAATCCACAGGCCATGACTCAAAGGCAATCATTTCACCTAGATCACACTGGGCGGTTTTCCAGTCAATACCAGGAAAAGATTACCTCAATGTAGGAAGCTCCATTGCTTGCCTCTGAGAATGCAAGATCTTGAAGATCACCGAGACAGGGCCTTACGGCCCTGTCTGTTTCTCCAAGATGTACAAAGAAATGGAATAGAAGACTGTTGTGACAGATGTGGTTATAAGTTCCCACCAAGTTCGTGCAAATTGAACTTATCCAATCCATCACAAGGGGCAGGAGGTTCAGACCCATTCTTTTGTGCTAAGAACAGTTATTGGCAAGGAAGCAACCTATAAGTTTCTCCTATGTTTGCTGGTCCTAGAAGAGAGAACTTAGACATTTCTGAGGCTGGAAACATGCATTTAGTTGGTTATTATTAAGTAACAGATACAACATTAAGGCAATCTTGAGTCTCTGAACACACCTCCTTTCTACAACTACCATGTATATAGATCCCCGCAGTTCACCACTCATTTTAACATAGAATCATTTTTGATGATGATGATGTTAATTGTATTGAATATTTATGTACTATATACTCTTACTAAATGTTTTAGCAGTGCATGTTTTACTGGTATGTTTTTCATTTCAGCTTTACAACTGCTTTATGAGTATGGATATAATCATCCCAGAGAACAGAAGAGGAAATTGAGACCCAGACAGGAAATCACTTACCTTAAAGGCCATGCAAGTGAGAAATGGCAGGAGCACAAAATGCCCACAGTACATCCTAAGTCTAAAGCCCTTTTTTTCTTTTTTGAGACAGGGTCATGCTATGTAGTTTAGGCTGACTTTGTGCTCACTTGAACCCACTAAAGACTACCAGACTTGTCTTAAACATGCAATGATCCTCTTGCCTCAGCCTCCTAAGTAATGGGATTACATGTCCCACCACACCTGACTTTAAAATTCTCTTCTTTAGCTAGTCTTTATTTACTGATGGGTACTTCAGTGGAGTGACTGCAGGGAGGTCCTGTACTCTCTGAAAATGGCTCTAGAACTTCTCTGATCTTTTCTGTGGCTTTGTCCTGCAGCACAAGCCCTATGACTGGCCTACCTCTCTGGAGCCAGAGGTGGGGGAGGATGAAGCAGGTAGGGCATGGGCAATCAGGAAGGAGGCAGGAACAGAAGGGAGAGAACCAGTTCCCCATTCTCCTTCTCACAAAGCCCCTGAGACCATTTCTAGATGAAAGTGAAAGTGCTGAGAGAAAGCCAGATGTTCCCTCTGAAAGGCAAGTAACTCCCACCCTGTGGCCTCATCCAACTGTTCCAAAGAATCTTTCCTCTACTTCTTCCAGCCCCTGCAACTCAGTAGTTGGTATGTAGCAGTGGTTCTCAGACAGGTTGGCTTTTCTACCTTAAAACCATTTCACAATGTCTGAGGATATTTGGGGTTGTCATATCAAGAGAAAATTGCTATTAGTATCTACTAGAAAAAGGCCAAGGATGTTGTTAAACATATAGGACAGTAACCCCCCCCCCAAAAGAAACTACCTGGTTTACGTTGCACACAGTGCCTAGCTTTGGGCACCAAGCCTGATCATGTTGAACCCCTCAACATCTTCCAGGGCATTCACAGCACCTGCAGATTTGGGAGAGGCTTTTCAGCAGAACTCATGATCAGGGAAGAAGATGTGTATTAGGCCTGTGCTCTCCCTGGAAGATCAACCCTGACACCGTGGGAGAAACTGCTGTTCAAAACTAAGGAACAGAAAAAGCAGCTTCATCCTATTTCCATTGCGAAGGGAAAGAACTAACATCTTGGCTTTCTTCATCGATATCAAGCATACTGTATTCTTCATCTTTAAACTCTCATAGAGGATGGTCTATGGGGGCAGAATCTTCATCACTGTTGTCCAGATGATCAAACAAAGCTTAAGTATGGTAAGTAACCAGATGAGGTCAGAGTACTTGCCCCACATCAAATGGCTGCTTGCACTTCACAGGCATCTTGCCTATTCCCTGTCGAAGTCATCTGCCCTGCCTCTCTATGGGAAGCCAGCAGCCCACCCATCTTACTCTCATTAATAAATGAGGACACATTGACTTTCTCTCACATTAAAAAGAAAAAAAAAAAGAGGAATCTCCTAGGTCCTTGTTGCTCCCACAATGGCTCGGTCAGCCTCCTCCCTCCTCGCCCCTCTTCCACAGCCAGCCCATGGTGCACACCGTGGACTCAGCCTCCACAGCAGATGTGGAGTCTCACCCCTCCTTCCTGCCATCCAGCTCCCACCATCCTCGTCCCACCCCTGCCATCTGGCTTCACCTGTGTCTCACAGCAGGCTCCTCACTACTCTCCTGCTCCACTCTGGGCCAGGGTAAAACCTCTAAAGCTGTCGTCAGATCTCGCCACACCTCAAAGCTCTCCAGTGCCCCTCAAGGCCAAATGGGGAGCCTAGATGTGCACTTTCATCAGACCATGTCACCCCAATCCTCACCCTGACCCCATTGGGGAGGTGTCAAAGAAGGCTGAGTGGGTGCTGGGACTTCCTCCCCTCAGAAACAGCAAGGTACTTCATGATCACCATAGCATCAGAGGGTGACTCAAGTAGAGGGGCCCTTGTAACGGGTGGACTTCCACCCCACCAGGTATAAAAAGGCTTCCATTCCCTCCCAGCCACATAGTGTCTGCAGAGGCCTCAAAGCAGCCTGAGCACCTACCCTACCCAGCAGGAACGAGGAGCCCCTCCCACCCTGGATATCAGTGCAGCTAAGTGAAGGACTGGACTCCACTTCTACCTGGCAGGAAGAAGTTGGTCCCCACCATGTACTCACAGAGTGCCAGAGGAAGCCTGCTACAATAAATTGGCTTTGTTTTATTTTGTAAATATTATTTTGTAGTACTAGGAATTGAACTCAGTGCATTTTAAGCAAGCACTCTGCCACTGAGCTACATGCTCAGTCTTTTTTTTTTTTTTTTTAATTTTGAGACAGGGTCTCAGTAAGTCACTAAGCTGTTCAGGTTAGGCTCAATATTTTGGGGGGAAGGGAGAAAGGGAGTGAGGCAAAGTCTTATATGTAGTCCAATAGTTTCAGTAGTTTAGGCTGACCTTGAACTCATAGATAATCTGCCTCAGCCTCCCAAGTAGCTAGGATTACAGGTGAGGTGATTGAATGACCGTCAATTTGAGACATTTAGAGGCTTAACTAAATAGGCTTAGCAATTCTCTAGGATGTAGAAGACCCATCCTAGGGTGGCTTATTACCTGGATGGTATGAAAGAAAAGGAAGAAGGACAGATGAGGTCCTCATTCCAGAGGAGCTCCAGTCTGTGCCTTTGGTTTGGATGTCACCTCTTGGCTTCCAGCACAGATTCTTTGGTTTCTGCTTTCTGTTGCAGATCCATGGACCTCCTGGAGCGAACTTGCACAGGGCACTGTTGTGAACTCCAGACCTTGGATTAAATCTTTCAGCATCCAGCATGCGGACACCCTCTGTAGGCTTCCTCATTCAAGTGTGTAGCTGACCATTGTAAGCCAGTCTGCAATTTCTTTTACATTTGTGTATCTTGTGTTATATCAGTTCCTCTAGTAAAACCCTGACTAATACAACAGATATATGCACTCTGCCTTGCTAAAACACATCTTAAGACTCACAGCCTCATAACATCATGCCCCAAATCCCTAGGTTTTATTTGAAATCACCTCTCATACCAAAGAGCAGAATCATCTGGAACAATTGAAATTACTCATTATTGATCAGAGAGAAAATAATGAATAGAACTTCAGAAACCTATAGAACTGTAACAAAACATCATATTATTTGTAGCATTAGAGTCCCAATCAGAGAGGAGAAAGTAGGTAGAGCCTTAAAAAAAATAAGCACTTGAAGACATAATGTCTGTAAGTTTCCTAAATTGACAAGAGACAGAACTACAAATTCAGCAAACCCCAAATAAAATAAACCCAAAGAAATCAACCTCAAGATATCCATCACAGTTAAACTTATAAAAATTAAATGGAAAAATAAAATATAGAAAACAGCCATAAGACAATCAACACATAAAAACAACTGAAATATCAGATTTCTCATCAGAAACCATGGAAGACAGAAGGAATTTGGTATGATATTTTTCAGTACTGGAACAACAACTACAAAAGGAAGTCAATGTAAAATTCAAATCCAGTGAAAAATGTTCTGCACAAATGGAGAAGTCAAGGCATTCCCAGATAAAGGAAAAGTAAAACAATTTGTCACAGCAGATCTATCCTAAGAGAATGAGTAAATGAAGTTCTCCAAACAGAAAAGAAATAAGAGAAGAAATCTTGGAACATTAGAAGGAAGATGTACAAAAACACAGATGAATACAATAGTCTTTCTTCTCTTGATGTTCTAAATTATGTTTTGCACTAAGGAAGAAATTGTAAAATTCCCTATGTGGTTCTGAATGTACATAGAGGAAATATTTAAGACAATTATAAAAAGGGAATGGAAAAGGAATATAAAGAGAGATAAGGTCTCAATACTTTATTTCAACTTGCAAATGTTGACATAGTGAATTTTGATACATAAAATGAAATACCTAGAACAATCACTTAAAAAACTAATCAGGCACTGTGGCACACATTATAATACCAGCTACTGGGGAAAAGAGGCAGGAGGATCTAAAGTTCAAGATCAGCCTAGGAAACTTAACAAGACTCTGTCTCAAAATCAAAAAGGCTGGGCATGTAACTCTGTTGTAGAATACTCCTGGGTTTGATCCCCAATAATGAAGAAACAAAAGCTGCATAGCTGATACACTCAAAATTCAACATGGAATCTTGAAATATGTCAAAGCAACCCACAGGAAGATGGGGAAAAGAAAACAAGGAAATTAAAAAGAGAACAAATACTAAACAAAGTATTGAACTTATTTAAATTTAAATATAAGTGATCTAAACTTACCAATTAAAAGATAGAGAATGCCAAGACACACAAAAAGTGACCAACTATATGCTGTCCACTTCAAATACAGTTAGATGTGTATTTCCACATATATAATATACATACATGTATATCTCATATGTGTTGAAAGTAAAAGATGGAAATATGTATACCAGATATCAATAAAAAGAAAGTAGAAATCATTATATTAATAGCAGAAAAAATAAGCTTCATAACAAGAAAAATTGCCAGGGAAAAGAGAGATGTTACATGCTTGTAAAAGAGTCCATCCACCATGAAAATATAACAATTCTGAAACCAACAGACACCACAAAACCCAGCAATTACACCTCTGGACATTTATACTAGAGAAATGGAGGCAATGGCCTCATTAAATCCTAGCTAATTTTAGTGGAGTAAGATACTATCTCTGGGGTTTTTTTTTTTTTTTTTACATTCTTTAATGACTAAAGATGCTGAACATTTTTTCACCTATTTATTGAACCACTGTACTTCTTCTGAGACATTCCTATTTACTTCAACTGCCCATATTTTAATAGGATCTTTTATTTTGGAGTGGTCTAAATTTTTTTAGTTCTTTATATATTCTAAGTATTAGTTCTCTGTCTGAAAAGCAGCTGGCAAAAAAAAAAAAAACTTTCCCATTCTGCAAATTGTCTCTTCTCTCTGTTGGTTGTTTCCTTTGCTGTGCAGAAGCTTTTTAATTTTATATTATCCCATTTGTTGATTTTTGGTATTATGTCTTACACTATTGGGGTTCTGTTCAGGAGGCCCTTTCTTTTTTTTTTAATTTTATTTAAACAGAAAAAACAAAAAAGAAAACAACCAAACAAAACAGAAAAAGGGTAGCAACAATACAGACTTCCAAAGGCAAAAAATAAAAGAACCATAAGAACAACAACAAAACAAAAACACAAAGAAATTGCCACTTGTTAAGTTACATACTGTCATCATTGGAAATAGTTGTTCAAGTTACAAAATTAAAGCACACAAAGTAGACATTCAAACAGTGAGACTATTAACAGTTCTGCTCAACAATCTAACAAAAACAGTAATGTGGTCATCTATCTTACACACTTAAACATACATGCAGTTATATCCTTTAGAGCACTTTCTTTTCCCCTCTTTATATATA
>PVJX010052173.1:0-10052 GCA_004027295.1 Dolichotis patagonum | reverse complement strand
GTGGTGGTGGTGGTCGTCGTGGTCGTGGTTGGGGTCGTGGTTGTGGTTGTGGTCGGGGTCGTGGTCGTGGGAGGCGGAGTTGTGGAAGGGTGTACCTGTGGGGAGGGAGGTCCATGCCAGCTCAGCCAGGGGCACATAGAAAGCCAGGCCTCAGGTCCCACAGGGCCTGTACCTGAGTGTCTACCATGCAGGTTTCCAGCCACCCACACCCTCCTCTGCAGCTTTGTAGTGTGAAGGACCCAGTGGGGCAGGGGCCCGGGCCGGTTCCCCGGGCTGCAGGCCGCACCTCGCCCTGCTCAGGCCTCTGGGCTGAGCCAGGACAAGGAGCCCCAGCCGCCTGTGTCACCCTGGCCCTCACCGCTCGCCTCAGATGCACCACAGCGTGTCTTGAGGACCCAGAATGCTACAGGGGCCACATGGGGGAGGTGGGGCTGCTGGGGACCCTGGGGAGGACCGGAGAGCAGGGTTCCCTGGGCCTCACTATCCCCTCCCGGGTCTGTGCCTGGGCTCATCCCGCCCTCTCTGAGCCTCAGTGGGTCCCTTCACACAGGGTAGGGACCCCGCTTCTGCCCGGGCACTTGGGGGCCCAGAGGGCTTGGGGGCGCCCAGGTCAGGCCCTGTGCACATGGGCGAGGGTGAAGGGATGGGGCTGTCCCCTGGTCGTCACAGTGAAGGGACACTGGCTCCCTGCCCGGCCTCCCCGAGTCACAGGCTGGGTCACAGGAGGCTGGAGAGGGGACTGGGCTGACAGCATGGGCAGCAGGGAGGGGACGGTGGTGGCCCTGGGCTGGCAGAGCCCTGGTGGCTCCTGCTCTCTGCGGCCCTGTGCATGGCTATGCGGGGTTGCTCCTGAGCAGGAACCAGAGCCCTAGAGCCCCGGACGGACAGCAAACCGAAGTTTCTGGCCCCTCTGCTGGTCCAGGGGGAGCCGGGACGGCCTCAGGAACTGTCTACACAGCTGCTCTCTGGGCTGCGCAGCACCCCAGATGTACACGCGCCCAGTGCGGGGCTCCCATACCACGGGGGGTGCTCTGGTAGACCCCTAAATCCTAGGACTCACACACTCGATGCTGACGACGTCCGTCCTGAGGTTTATGAAAGACTTCCCTCTGTCCAGGCTGAGTGTCACAACGAATCTTCTGATATAGAGAAAGGGCAGGTGCTGGGATCCACCTGGCAGCCCTGAACCAGGCCCGAGGCTTGGAAGGAACCCGGCAGCTCTGCTCACAGCCATGACTCAAAAGTCCCACGTTCAGGGTGACCAGAGGAAAGTCCATGGGCCATGAGAGTTGCTTTCCCAAACCACTGCAAGGTCAGCCTCGCAGGGGTGCGACTCGGGCAGTGAGCGGCCCTCGTGGCGCATGGTGCCACGCTGGCCACGGCTGAGTGGCAGGGAGGTCTGCAGGGCGTCACTGTCCTGGCTTCTGTCACCCGCTGTGTGATCCCAGCCGGGAAAGGGGACCCGGAGGAAAGGCATCAGGCCCAGCCTCTCCCGCATCCGCCCTCAGCAGTGCCCGGGCCTCTGTGTGTCTCCGGGCACCTTGGGGGTCACCCACAGGGGCCGGTGGGGAGGGTGCCCCAGCCCAGAGCAGGCAGACCTGTGCTGTCTGCATGGGCACACTCAGAGTCAGGACACGAGAGGGTGACAGAGACCATGCTGTCCCCACCCCCCCGGACACAGAGCCACGGGCACTCACCTCCCAGCCCTGTCTACCTCCGGCATTTTACACCATAGTTTCCTGCCTTTCAACTTCATGGGGGTCTGATCTGAAAAGAATGACACCCGGTTGTCTGTGCACATGTCCTGTCCCAGTCCTCTGCCCGCCCTGGGTCAACAGAGCTGATGCAGGGCCCATGGCCAGCAGCTCCTGTCCGCCTTGCTTTCTGAGACCCCGCTCAGCCCCTTTTCTGCCAGGCTCTGACAGGTGCTGGTGCACGGCAGAGAGAGGCGAGGGCTCCAGGCCTCAGCGCCAGGGACCAAGGGACCCAGAACGAAAGGCTGGCCAGCTGTGTGTGCTGGATATTGCACTCCAACAATGGGAAAACTGACTAATTCTGTGGGGGTGGTTCTGGAAAGATCTCCCCCAAAAGGGGCCATCTACATCAGAGTGAGGGGGTGAAGGGACCAAGTGCCCCTGCCTGCTGAGGTAGGGCCCCTGGGTCAGAGCGGGCAGAGGACCCACAAAGCCTGGCTGATGGGAGGAGTTTTCAAGCCAAGACTAAGTCATTGCCCTGAGTACTTTGGCTGCCACCATAAAACATTTCATGCCCTAGAGCACTATGTCACGACAAAGGCAGAAACCATAAACCACCCTGAAACACTGACTGTGCCATTGGTCTCCTTTCCTTTCCATTTTCCATAGTGGCACCCCAGTATTTTCCAGACCAAAATGAACTACAAACCAGGAAATCAATCCCTGCTGCAGCAGACTGCCAGGGGTGGCCGCTGCCTGCCCTGCCACGCACCAGCTGCGGGCGGGCCATCTGGGAAACCCAGGCTGGTAGCAGGGATGTCTGGAGCTATTCTGGTCCCTGACCCCTGCTGGGAAAAAAGCAAGTGACCTCCAGGTGGCAACCCAAGGACAACCCTTTGGGGAGCATCTAAGCCCCTCTCCTGGGGTAGGCAGGACCCCATCTTCCCCGTGATCTCCTGGGGCAGAAGGTGGAGTCTGGGCACTCTCATTTTCCCAGGTCCTCTTTCTAGCTCTGTCACAGTGCTGTGGGCCCGGGCCTCTGTGTCCCCCTGAAGTAGTGAGCAAGGGCTGGGGGCTCAGGTGCAAGAGGGAAAGCGCAGAGCAGCATAGGATGTGAGAGGCTGGGAGGCAGGAAGCAGCTCCTTACCAAAAACAGCGGAGCTATTGAACGTGAATCTGCAAATGATCTCACTCTGAATTAGGGGAATGGTCGGGAAGTCTACGTTGGCATTGTAATAAAAAGTTCCTGCAAAGACACATTCCAACACATGAGGGAGGGGGTTCTGGCTCTCCGGTCCTTCTTAACCCATGACTCAGGGCAGCCACCCCTGGGCAATTCCAAGGGATGCCAAGAGGCATTGGTTGTATCCGAAAATCTGCGTGCCCCCTGGACCAAATCTATATCTGCTGTTGCCAAAGATCCACGCAGATGCCGCAGGACCAGCCTTGCACATCTGGGAGCCCTCCTCCCACCACCCCAACTGCAGGACTGGGACTGACACCCACCTTCCAGGGAGCCCCGAAGTTGTGGCCTCCCACCTTCCAGGGACCACCTAAGTTTGGGCCTCCCACCCCGAATACTAGGAACAGGGCATATATGAAGGCACAGGAGGCCTCTGGCCCACCTAGGCGGGTCTCTCGCAGGGCTCCACACTTCCTTCCATGCCCCAGTCTCTTCATGTTCCACAAGGACCACAGCCCACAGCCCTGTAACCCTCCTGCCCCTCACTCCACCAGTGGCCCTCCTTGCTTCCCAGAACAAGCCATAGTGGACAAGAGAGGGCAGCAGGGTGGCCCCACAGGACCAAGGCTGGGTTTCTGCGCTCTTCCTGTTGCAATTCCCAGGTCGTGGGCCTCACAACTTCCTTGGCTTTTTGTCCCCATGGCCCTGGAGTGGCCCCAGGTCAGCTGGCCCTGCAACCTGGCCTGCAGCAGCCTATCCCTCAGACCCTGCACATGGACTGACTCTGCATGCCGCCCAAGGACCCGATCCATTCCATGTCACCTGGGTCCCAGGCTCTTGCCTCGGCCCCGCCCCCTGCCACAACTCAAGTCCTTGTCACTATGTGAGGCAGCTCTGTACAAGACGCCCAGTGGCATAGCAGGTCAGCAGCGGAGCTGGTATCCGGAGGCACCTGTCACCTCAGCTCTGCAGCTGGGAAGAAGCAGTGACAGCTGCTGGCCTCACCTGGATTTGTCTGGCTGCCCAGATATCAAAGGACATCTGTGTGTCGGGGACACATCAGGGACACGCACAGGCCGAGTGGGCTGCCCAGCTGGACTGCTTCACACCAGAAGCAGGAGAGACCCCAGGGCAGGGTCCTTGACCTCCTGCACCCCAGCACTGCGGCCCCCACCCTGCCCAGCATTGGAAGGGCTCGGGGTGCACAGCTGAGGTCCAGGGTGGGGAGGCCAGGACCAGGGGTCACCCTCAGCTCCTACTCACGTCCCGAAGCCACACCATCTCTGTCCCTCCATCCTCCAATGTCCCCACACTGCTATTTCTATCCACTGGGGACCACACTGCACCCCGGTGTTGGGCCTCTCCCCCCTCTCCGGGACTCTGGGTGGGGAGTGGGAAGTGAGCACGGTTCTGTCTGCCCACACCCTGCAGCCACGGTGCCTCCCATGAGGGACACGGAGGCCAGATCCCGAAGCTGCAGTGGCCAAGGTGTCACCTGTGGGAGAAAGGGCCTGACCCTCCTTATGTCCCTCCATAAGGGAGTCAGCAGCCAGCTGCATGAGGATCATGGCTGTCCACATCGCACCCGTGACGTAAAGTGGCCTCGCTTGCAGGGCCTCTCAGGAGCATCCGCAGCTCTCAGGAGCAGGGACCTGGGCTGCCCAGGCCACGCTTGTCACTTTCAGCTCCAGGCACAGGTGCTAGCTTTTCTCCACAGGGGTGAGGTGCACCCTGGCTGTGTATGTGGGTGCTGGTTAGGGCACGGGTTTCCTCTCTGCCTCCCACAGTGCCGGACACCTGTGTAACACTTGCACGTCATCCCAGGAGGTGACCCCCTTGTGTTTGTTCTCGTCTGCGGACATGGAAACTCTTTATATTTCTAATGCCAGAGGAAACCATTCTTTCCATGCTGAGGCCTGGTTTCTGTGTCTGGGACAGCCTGCTTAACAGTCCCTCCATTCCATCGACCATATTTTCTTCAGCGTGTTTAATGCATACTTCCTCCACCTTCACAACTGTGCTTTCATTACGACATAAGTGAGCCCTCATTGCACCATACAAACACCAAGCCCTCAGCATATGCCAGCCCCACCACTGACAATGGCATATACAGTCACAGGACTACACTATCCCCATGCACAGTCACCCCCCACACACACCATAGACAACCCAGGCACACCTGTCTGCCTGTAGTGGAGGCTGAGGTCTCCTACCTGTTGTACATAGGGGAGTAGCACCCGGAGGGACGATAGGACAGGCCTTCCAAAGCACCTGGAACAGAGGGGACGAAGCAGCAGGAGGGTGGGCATCCAGCTCCAGTCAGACATGGCCCACCCTGCTCACCGCAGCTGCTCACCTGTTCCAGAACGTCCGGCAAACCTTCGACCCCCTGCTTCACCTCAAACACATTCTCCTCCACTTCTGAGAATCGCAATAACTACGGAGAGAGGCGCTGGCTTGGAACCCCAGGCAAGGGCTCCAGGAAGCACCTAGGCCCCCAACCCAGGACACAGCCTGCCCTCTGCCCTCAGCCCTCAGAGCCAGTGGAGAGTCAGAGGGGCCCCCAGTCATCTCAGCTGACTTACCTGACTTTTGTCAACCGCACCCACACCCACAGTGTAAATGGATGCTCCCATGGACCGAGCCCTGTCAGCCTATGAGGAGGAAGGGGGTTGAGCCCAAATCGCCAAAATACACAAAAGGACAAATCGCCAGGCAGGCAGACTCACCTGCACTTTTGCCGCATCGTACACGTACTTTTGCAAAGTACTGCCGATCACAGCGATGATCCCAATGGGACGCTGGGCAGCTGCAGGACACACGAGGAGGGGCCCGGTGAAGGGTACGGGAGCAATCAGCAGAGGACCAGGGAACAGCACTGCCCATGTGCTCCCCACATCTATGGATCTTAGCACAGGTGTCCAGATGCCAGCACTCATCAGCCAGACACCCCAGAGAGAGAGAAGGGGCCCTTGACCAGGGCCATCTCCCCACCTGACAGCCTGGACCCTTACTAGCCCCACATTGTTCACTCTCCACATTAAGGGTGGGCCGGCCATGTGCCCAGCAGTCCCAGTCGGTTCCTGGACACAGGAAGCAGCAGCGTCCCTTCCTGCGAGCGGCCGGGGAGGGGGCAGCACTTCCCCTGTGCAGGCGCTTCCGCTGATGACAGCAGCCCAGCTGGGCAACACTCCAGGGAAGGATCCTGGACAGTTTCAACCCCCCTCGATGGGTCCCCACCCATCCCCCCTCACTCCTGTGGGACATCAGTCCTGGGCCACACAGCCGTTTGTGTAGACTGACATGCAGGGCCAGGAGCTGGGGCAATGGAAGATGGGAACAGAGAAAGGGAAGATGATCTGTGCCCTTCACAGTGCGGGCTGCTCACACTGGTCCTGGGCCGCTCAGGCCCTGGACTTGCTCCTTCTGCACACAGAGCCCAGTGCAGGTCTAGCAGCCAAGTGACCAAGCCTCACCAAGCCTGCTGCATGGACCCACAGAGCCTCCTGTCCTGTGAGAGCTATGCTGAGGTGGCACAGTGTCCATGCACAGAGCTGCGATGGGACAGGTGGGCAATGGGTTCCCACAGCTCGGCTGGGGAGCGCTGGGGTCTGTGGACAGAGCTCCCAGGGTGCGGGCAGCTCCCAGGAGCCACCCTGAGGAGGAAGGCAGATGCTCACCTCCTCCTCCTCCTCCTAGCATTCCTCCGAAGTTGATATTTTGAATTTGCATATTTGCCTGTGAGGAAATGAAGATTCATTGGAGAGAGCAGTGAGATGGTGCAGAGCAGTGAGAAGTGGGGCCAGCACTGACCCTCCTGGACTTTCCATCCCCACCTTGTGAAGCCCTTGCTCCAGGTACTGAAAACCTGCAGGGATCGTATACTGTAGTCTTTCCAGACCCCGCTCAATTTCTTCTCTGAAAAACAGGTGGGAAAAGAGGATGACAGGAGGATGGCTGACCACCAGCTGTCTCTACAGCTGTGCCCGCTGACTGTGCAGAAGCGAGGGATTGAGCCACTCATCCGTTCAGCCTGTTCTGTGCTGGATCATTGCTGGATTCGCGGCCTCGTCTGCTGAGCCCTGTAGCAGGTGGAGTGGCCAACAGCAGGTCCCACTTGGAGGGGTGGTTCAGGTAGCCCACCCTCGGGGACCCACCCAGGGATTTCCTGATGAGGGTGGGACCCAGGACGGTGCAGCTTGAGTCCAGGGCTCCAGCAGCATGTGCATACCCAGTGCTGACCGGAAGTGAAGATGTCCTGGCTGAGGCTCTGTCCTCCAGCAGGGAAGGCAGGGTCCCTGAGGTCATCAGCTCAGCGTGACTTACGCTGTCCCCACTGCACAGACCCTGACCTCTGCCTACCGTGGCCACCAACGGAAGGAGCCAGGCTGTTTCCCATGCAGCACGAACTGAGGACCTCAGGGCTCCTGACAGGGAAGGCCCGAGGAGGGGACACGGCTGCAGGCTGCTGAGGCGGCCAAGCCCTGCGCCCAGGCTGCAGGGACGGGGCTGTCAGGGGCTGATAGAGAGACTGGGCCGATTGGGGCAGGCAGTGCTGGCTCTGGTTCTGGCTCTGGTGGCAGCACGGGGGCAGGAAGGGGGGCTGGGCTCAGGTTGATGGACTGTGACAGGCTGAGCCCGCACAGAAAGGCCTCCCAGAGCGGGGACCCTGAGGGCTGCTTCCTTCTGGGGCAGAGACCCTACCATGCAGCTTCGAGGGCACTGGACCTGTCGCCTCCTGGCCTGCCTGGGGGGAGAAGCCATGGGCTGCCCTTCCCGGGGAGGCCCAGCCAGTCCTGCCCAGCCCAGTTCCTGCCCTGTGCCCAGCTTAGCCCACCGCCCCATCACAGCCTCCACCCGCCATGTCCATGCAGGCCTCTCCTGACACCCACCACAGCACACAGCAGCCCAGGCCTCCCCTGCGCCCATGGAGCCAGCCCCTCCCCGCTCCTCCTGCCAGCTGGGCCCAGGGGTGACCTCTGCCCGGGCCTGGGAGCTCCCGCCCTCCTGCCCTCCCTCCCTCAGGGCAGGCCTGGCCTGTCCTGCTTCACTGTGCCCCGGCTTCTCTCCAGACCCCCATAGCAGCTTCTCCACAACCCAAGAGCCCCCCTTTCTCTCCTCTGAGCGTGTCCTCTCTGCAAGGGTCCCTGCATTGTGGCCAAGATGACCCCTCAGTCCCAGACTGTCAGCTCCTGCCCTGTACCCCTACTTGGGGTCTCCTTGCCTCTGGGCCTAGGTGGGCCTCCTTCTCCCCACACGCTTGGGACTTAGGTTTCCCTGTGACAATCAGAGCAGCTAGCACTCAGCAGCCCCTGGAAAATGCCCTGTCTTGGACCTACCTAAGGGTCCCTGTGTCCTGCTCAGTGTTCCAACTCCCCCCGGGCCCTGCTGCATTGGCCCAGGGCAGTGTACCCTATCCTCAGAGGCTTCATTCTGTCCAAAGTACCCACGGGAACCTGCCCCACCAGGCACCTTGGAGGCTGGGGTTGTCACAGTCTACCTCTCTCGGACCCATAGGTTTAGACTTCAGGGACAGGAAGCCAGGCTGAGGTCAGTGGAGGCACTGAAGTGTCCCCCTCTGGCTCACCCTGTGCACTGGGGAGAGCCTCCTGGGAATCTCAGCAAAGCCTTCTGCCCCTGTGAGCTGTGAACCAAACTGCACTGGGAGTCAAGTCAGCATCTCAGTACGGCTGTATCTAGGTGTCCCCCAAAGCCTGTGTCCTACGTGGGGTTGTGGGAGGTGGACGGATATTGGGTGTACGGTACAGGGTTAGTCCCCAGATGGCTTTAGCATAGTTCTGGGTGTGGCTAAGTGAATTTCCAGGAGACAGAAGCCCCACACTCAATGTGGGTGGCACCAACCAATAGACTTGTACCCTGGCTGTAATAAAAAGGGAAAGGGAACCTGCTGCTTCGCTGCTCCCTGTCTGCCATGGACTGTTTGTCCTCTGTGATGCCCCTCTGCTAGGCTGCCCTGCCTTGCAATCAGCCAACTGCACACTGAAACCTCCACAAACTGTGAGCTGAAGTAAAGTCCGGCTCCTTTAGGTTGTGGGTGTTACCTCTTGTGTTCCAGCAATGTATAGGGGACCAAGACGACCTACCTGTCCGAGGTGAGCGGCAGGATGATGTTGCCCTTGCAGGAGTAGGTGATGAAGGATATGCGCAGGTTCGGACTGGGGGAAGCAGGGGCGGTGAGAAGTCGTGCCAACACCAAGGTGCTGTCACCCAGCCGTCGGGAAGAGGTTGGGCCAAACACCCCCTTGCCACCCCTTTACTTTCATTTTGGGGTACATGGTGAGACACTGGGGAACTGAATACATTTAGTGAAGGATTCAGAAGCCTATGGAGATGGATGATCCCAAGAAGGGGGGATAATCAGGATGACTTCAGGCCCTATCCATGTGCTTCAGGGCCATGCATGCACATGTACACACACACACACACACACACGTATGCACGCACACATTCTAACTAGACAGGCAAGATGTATGCACACTCCTCATTGGGCTTCCTTCCCACTGGCTTACACTTGCACACTTGCACTCTGTGCCCTTTCCTGCCCCGCTGTGCGGAGCTCCGTGGCCCCACCTGAGGGACTCCCCCACCCAATCCTGAGCCTCATGGACATGCAGGGAGCCTGAGATAGGAATGCATGAATTTTATGTTTCTCCACCAGATGACAGACCCTGCACACTCCTCAGGGGGTGTCATGGTTTATGTCGGTGGCCCCCAGGCCTCATGTATTTGCATTGTACATTTGCGACTGGTTCGTTGGCTAGTGCTTGGATTGATGGTGTCAGTCCTACTCCCTCCTAGAGGGTGGATCCAGGATGTGATGTAATGGCAGGAAGAAGGTGTGCCTCTCTCTCTTGCAGGTTTTCGCCTTGCTGTTTGCAGCCGCCATGAACCGCGGCCCCACCCTGCCACCCTGCCTTGGAGCCAACTGAGTATGGACTGAAACCTCCAAAAACTTTAAGAAATAAACCTTTCCTTTCCCAACTTTGGGCATCAGGTATTTTGTCTCAGCGATGAGTGAAAAGTAACTAAGACAGAATTTGGTACAGAGGAGTCGGGTCATTGCTGTGACTATACCTGACCATGTTTTTCAAGAGGCTTTGGAAATGGCTTGTGGGCAGAGTTTGGAAAGGTTTGGACATGTCGCCTGGATGCAC
>PVJX010052172.1:0-10052 GCA_004027295.1 Dolichotis patagonum | reverse complement strand
GAGGGGCCAGCATACACTGCCCCTGCTTCCACCTTAGTGACTGACAGCGGACTGGAGAGAGCAGAAACCCCTAGCCAGCATGCTTCAGAAGAGTTGTAACCAACAGTGAAAGGGGCTAGGAACTCCACTGTACACTTGTATGGAAGGAACCAAAAACATTACAAGAGAAAGAAATAAGAAAAAGCCCCCAGCCCCCAACCCTGAGACTATTGATCCAGGAGAGGTAAATACAAAAGAGATCGAGGGCAGCAAACATGCAACATCAAACATGGCATCGGGATATAAAGAGATGTCTTCGGGACCTCATAGACGAGCTCAAAATTGAAATATTAATTCAAGTTAAGCAAGATATAAGTAGATTAATAAAAGAAATGCTAAGCACCTCTCAAGAAGACACCGACAGAAGAATGGAGGAACACGAAAGAAGGAGAGAAACGTTCAATGAAGAATATAAAGAAAGCCTAGACTACATGAAGCAGATTCAGAGAGATTACCAGGAAACTAAAAACTCCATTGAAAGCTGGCAAAACTGCTTGAAAGAAACTAAGGGTAGACTATCAAAACTTGAAGACAGGTTTGCAATGTGTGATCATGAAAGGGAAGATCTCTTAAAAAATAACAAGGAAACAGGCAGTAACAGTACCAAGGCTAGAAGATGACAGGAGGATTTATAACCTAAGAATAAAAAACATGAATGAAGAAGCAGGTGTCAAAACAAAGGAATTACAAAGGCTATTCACAGAAATAATTAAGGAAAACTTCCCAAGCATAACAAAAGGAAATGATACTCAGATGTATGAAGCATACAGAACTCCAGCCACCTATAACCAAAACAGAGTTACATCTAGACACGTAATAATTAAGATCCCAGAAATTCTGTATAAGAACAGAATATTGAAAGCTGTCAGAGAAAAGAAACAGATCACTTGTAAAGGAATACCCATCAAAATCACGCAGACTTCTTGACATAGACCATCAAATCAAGAAGAGTTTGGAGCCAAGTAATCCAAGCCCTGAAAGAAAATAACCTCTAGCCCAGATTGATGCACCCTGCAAAACTGTCGCTAGAAATTAATGGAGAAACAAGATGCTTCCATGACAAAGAGGAACTGCGGGAATTTGTGACCACTAATCCAACCCTACAAAAAATACTGAAGGACATTCTAGAGAGAGAGAGAGAGAGAAACAAAATACCAGGATTTTAGGAACAGTGGCAGAGAGGCCTCAATGAATGGGGCAGACAGTGGAATGAAAGAGGAAATTAGACAACCAATGGCAGAAAAACAGCATAGCAGAAATGAGGCAGAGAAGGTTGGCTGTAATCTCTAACATAGATGGCCTTGATATACTAACAAAAAGAAACACAGGCAGAGTAGATCAGGATATAGGGTCCATTGAGATGCTCTGTATTGGAAACATGATTAACCTGAAAGAGGGTTTATGGACAGAAAGTCAAATATGAGAAAACAATGTTCTATGTGACAGGTAACCAGAGAGAAATAGGGGCAACTCGACTAGCACCTGCAGATAAGTTGAAAAGACATGATACTTTTGTGCAGTAGAGAACTACTCAGCTATAATAAAGGAAAACCTTGAGGCTTTTGTAGGTAAAGGAATACAACTCGAGATCAAGCCCAGGAGTCAGAAGGTTCAGAACCAGTTAGGGTAAATAGCAGATTCCTCCCCCCCCCATTTAAAAACTGAGGGAGTTAGCGGGCCCCAAAATGTGTAGTGCACTCTGTGGGAGTGAAAGTGGAGGAATTGTCTAAAAAAGGAAGGCAGAGGATATTGTTAATAGTGTTAACAGGATTTATAATCTACGTTATTCTCACCACTCTGTTTAGACGGATTATATTCTGTTCCAGTTTGTCTACTTGCACTAGATTTGAGGGCACAGACAGCTGTTCCCAAAATACCAGGATATATTATGGTAATCATCCTTAATTTCCTATTAACTTAATCTGAAGCCCTGTATAACTTACACTGTCTTATTATGACTGATCTTATTTGAATCTGGTTTGTTAGATTGCTGTTTTGTATTGACTGATTTTATTCAAATCTGTTATAATTGGTAGTATCAAGTCTGAGAGTATAGGCAACTACACTGAAGATGACAAGATTCACTAGGATACCCACTTTAGCTTGGCTATTACCTGCTTTTGAAGTCTTATAATGTCTCCAATGTTTTGTTTTTTATTAATATTGTTATATACTGCTGAGACATCAGAGAAAGCATTGTAGATCACCTTGTATTGCAGTTTTATATGACTTTTTCATTGCATGTTTTTCTAAGAATTTGTTTTGTTTTGTCTTGCTTTGTTTTGTTTTTCCCTCCAATACAGAAAGGATAGATATACATGTAGAGACTCATGCATGCGTAGAACTTATAAATAGTTTATGAGAACCAATTATATAATGCATGATGAAATGAACAACTACTTTGAAGAAAAAGAGACACTACAGTATCTGGTGCTGATTCCATACCGTCAAGATGTGAAATCTAGCAATACTATCATTCTTTGTTCAGAGTGATTTTAGCCGGTTTTGTTTTGTTTAAGTTCAATATACATGAAGGTATGGGCAGCTGTTTTGAAGAGGATGAGAGACACTATGACAGCCATTGTTGGCTTCCCTATTGTCTGGTCTTAAAGACCTAAAACGCCTTCCTCCTCCTGTTCATATCAGTTCTATACTATGTTGTTTCATGTGAATTCTCTGTATGTGAAGATATGGACAACTATTTGGAAGAAAACAAGAGACAATATGATAGTGAAGATCTCTGATTGTCTTGCTTTGAAATTTATGTCTCTTACCTTGGTTTCTTGTGTTCTGTTTTGTTCTGTTTCGTTGTGTTTAATTTTACCCTCTTTAAAATAAAAAAAAGTAAGAAAAAAGGAACAGATCACCTATAAAGGAAAACCTATCAGAATCATGACAGACTTCTCGATAAAAACCATCAAATCAAGAAGAACTTGGAACGAAATATTCCAACCCCTGAAAGAAAATAACCTCCAACCCAGATTGATGTACCCTGCAAAGCTATCTCTCAAAATTAATGGAGAACCAAGATGCTTCCATGTGACAAAAAGGAACTGGGGGAGTTCATGACCACCTATCCAACCCTACAGAAAATACTGAAAGACATTGTAGAGAGAGAGAGAGAGAAAAAAAAGACCATGGTTTCAAGAACAGTGACAGGAGGCTCACTGAATGGGGCAGACAGTGGAGTGAAGGGGAAAAGTAGAAAACCAACGGCAGAAAAATAGCACGGCAGAGATGAGGCAGAGAGGATAGGCCACAATCACTAACATGGATAGACTCGATACACTAATAAGAAACACAGACAGAGTAGATCAGGAGATAGGGTCCATCAAGATGCTCTATAGAAGAAGTATAATTAACCTGAAAGAGGGTTTATGGACTGAAAGTCGAAGATGAGAAAATAATGCTGTATGTGATAGGGAACCAGATAAAAGTAGGCATAGCTTGCCTTTCAGCTGCAGATTGGTTGGAAAGACATAACACTTTGATACAATGGAGAACTACTCAGCTATAAGGAAGGAAAACCTTGAGGCTCTTGTAGGTAAATGGATACAACTTGAGACCAAGCTCAGGGGTAAAAAGGTTCAGAACCACTTAGCTAAATAGTGGGTTGCCTCCCTAATCTAAAAACTAAAGGAGTTAGTGGGATATAAAATGTACAATACATCCTGTGAAAGTGAAAGGGGAGAAATTAAATAGGGAAGGTAGGGGACATTGGTAATCTTGTATCATGATTTGAAACCCATATTGTTTTCATCACCTTTTTAAGTTTGGTTATATTCTCTTCCAGTTTGTCTACTTGTACTAGATTTCAGGGCATAGACAGCTATTCCAAAGATAGCAGGATATACTATGGTAACCGTTTTTAATTTCCTATTAACTTAACCTAAAACCCTGTATTGCTTTCACTTCCTTGTTTTGGCTGATTTTATTTGAATCTGTCTTGTTTGATTGTTGTCTTGTCTTGACTGATTGTATTCGAATCTGTTATGTTTGATAGTATCAAGTCTGCCAGTATAGGCAACTACTCTAAAAACAACACAATTCACTATGATACTCATTCTGGTTTGACTATTACCCTCTTTTGAAGTCCTATAATGTCTCCAATGTTTTTTTTTTATTGATTTTGTTCTGTACTGCTATATTCAATTGTATCATACCTGATGATACGGCAGTTCTATTGAAGATAACAAGAGACATCATGGTAGCCATTGTAGATCACCTTGTATCGTTGTTTAAATAATGTACTATGTCCATCCTTTTGTTTTGAATGACTCCATTTTCTTTTTTTTTCTCATTTGGTTTTATTCTTTTCAAAATAAAAAAGAAGAAATTCACATTTCAGTTAAAAGTTTTAAAGTCTACTGGGGAGCTTCAATAATACTTTTCCCCAGTACTGCTGTCTGAAATAAGATAACAGGACATCTGCCAAACAAGTCAAGAAAGGAATTCAAGTAAATTCAGCAGTCAGTCAGTCTAAATGCAGCATATACAAAACAGGAAAACAATGCCCTGCCTGCAAAAACAAAATGTCCCATCAAAGAAACCATGAAACATCATAATCTTCCCATGCTCTCAACTGTAATCTATCATCAGTTTAACAAAAAAGGCATAAGCAACTGAAAAATAAAAGATGACAATTTTTGATTACTCAAATGATTACTCAAAATCCAGAATCCAGTCAAAATATTAGGGGTGCCATGAAACAATAACAAACTTATACCTTCTTCCAAAGGCCTCCAAAATGATAGAGGAGAAATATAACTCTCAACCTGCTAGATGTCAGATGTGCCCATTTCATATACCTTGAAATTGAAAAATGAATTCCAAAGGACAAAGTAGGAAAAGTTTACTAGGGAATAGGAGTAGCTCCTGAGAGATAAGAGGAATTCTGAATGGGTTGCTCAAGTTTTACTTTAAAGATTTCTGTATTTATTTTCATGACATTGTAGCCACTGTATTTGGCTCATCAGTGCAACTTACCGAGTCTTTTTAAAGTTAGAGTTTGTGATTTCACATATTATCTTTTTCTTGATTCCTTTTTTTGGTATGCATATGTGGTAGAATTGAACCCAGAGGTACTCTACCATTGAGCTATAGTCCTAGTCCTTTCTTTTTCCCCCCATTTTTATTTTGAGACTGTGTCTTGCTAAGTTGCTTGGGGGTGAACTTGAATCTGAAGTCCTTCTGCCTCAGCCTCCTGAGTAGCTGGGATTATAGTCATGTGTCATTGCACCCAGTGCTTGATTATTTTTCTATATATAGTTGATAAACTTGCCGTATCCAAGTGATTTTTTTTCTGAAGGGGCTAATAAAAACGTTGAATAGGGCAAGAAATATTTTATCGTGTATCTTAATCACTTTTTTTGTTGTCAAAATACTTGACACAATTTAAAGGAAAGGCTTATTTTTTAAAAAATTTTATTTTATTTTAAAAGGGAGTAAAATTAAACACAACAAAGACAGAACAGAACAGGATATAAGAAAGCATAAATTTCAAAGCTAGACAACCAGAGATCTTCACTATCTGTCATATTGTCTCTTGTTTTCTTCCAAATGGTTGTCCTTATCTTTGCATATCGAGAGCTCATACTAAATAACATAGCCAATCTTTTCACAAGATGTGTAGTTCACTGGCTTCCACTTGCTAGGCTGGGGGAAGGGGGGGACACAGGATGGGGACAGGACACATGAGATGTCTGATTCTCAGCCCACATGCAGGCAGGATCACAGTTGCCCCCCCAGAGACGGGAAGAGTTCCTTGTTCTCCTGGCACCCCAAGTCGGTTCTGATGCGCCAGGGTCTCTCTCCTTCAGGCTGCCGAAAGTCTGCCACACTCTCAGCCGCCCCCAGAGAGGGGGCGAGTTCCTTGCTCTCCTGGCACCTGGAGTCAACCGCATGGTGCAGGTCCTGAGGGGCCAGGGTCTCTCCCCTGCAGGCCCCCTAAAGTCTGCCATACTCACCTGCTATTTCTTTCTGATGAATTGACCATTCCATTTCCAAAGTTCTGAAATGGCCAACAGACTACAGAAAGAATTCTCTTTAGGCTCCTGTTTGAAACCAGCAGCAACAGCAATCTGCTGGCCTTGCTTCAAGGCCACAGGAAAGGCTTATTTTAACTCACATTTCAGTTCATAGTCATCTGGCTCCAAGGCAGGACATTGTGGCAGAGAGGCATGATGAAGGAAAAACAGTTTTCCTTGTGGCAGCCAGGAAACAGAACTAAGAGAGGGAGTGACCAGACCATATCCACAGTGACCCATTTCTTTGGACCAGACCCCACCTGCTAATAGCACATGTAGCTATAAAATCATCAGTAGACTAGTCCACTAATATGTGTAATGCTCCCATGATCTAATAATCTCAAAGCTCCACCTATGAGCACATGAGACTTTGGGATATCTATATATAAACTATAACATTGCCCTAGAGAGAAGTGTCTAGCATATAAACAATATTTTTGCTAGATTTTGTTTCGAATGCAGATTATCTGGATAACTATTTCATGGCAGCATCAACCATGCCATCTTTGTGAACCTTAATAGTGTTTCGGGTTAGAGTGAACTCATAGCCTGACATTAAATAGCCTGTAGCCAGTGTTTTAGCAAGTAGCTGATGGGGCAAGGAGGACTCTGTAGATCTACTTTAAAAAAAAAACGATTATTAAAATTTATTATTATTATTTCTTTAAGCAAACTATCCCTCACCGTAGTAAAAACAAAACAAATTCAAAACTGCATAAATACTAACTCTATTTGGAAGTGAGAAATACATTTCATTTCACCTTATCTCATTAGAAAATACTACATACTAAGTTCAGAGACTAGCTTACACAGAAATATGTCAATATTGTTTCTAGTAAAGATGACAGAGACATAGTTCCGTTTTTTAAAAGTGATTTTTCTGAAAAACACAATGAATATATCCTAAAAGATCTCCATCTTGGAGTATATTTTCTGAAAAACCCATGAAGAAATATTGAATCAGATTTTTTTATTTACATATGTACAGGTTTCCATTACATGAGGAATTTTTACCAGTTTTTCAAAATAGCCCTACATTCATAGGGTCAATCTCCAGTGATTTCTTTCATGTAGTTGATAAAAACGTGTTCATTGAATTCTTCTTCCACATTGTTGATATCCACAGGGTTTCTCTTCAGGGTGAGATCTATGTATATAAAATGAGGAATTATTAGAAAATCTTTTTCCTGATGGTCATATGCATATGGTTTCTTGTCTGTATGACTTCTTTCAGGTATTTGAAAAGATTGGTGTTTAACGAATGCCTTCCCACATTGCTTGAACACATAAGGTTTGGACCTACTTTTAAGCATGGGGAATGACAAGTGTTAGTATTGAAAAAATATTGTCTTGTCATCTTTATACATAGGAGGAAGGATAATACTAAAATTTTCTTGCATTTTGTTTCTGACATTCTCTCCATATTCCTTATTGTTATAGTGTGGCTCTGGAAAGTCCCCCAAAGCTGTTAAAGGCATGGTCCCAGCTTGGTGGAATTGGAAGGTGTTGGAACCTTTCAGATATGGAACCTAGTGGGAGGTCTTCTGGTACAGATCCTGGAAGGGGGATAGTAGAACTCTTCCTCTTCTCTTTTCTTGCACTCTGGCCATGAGGTGAATAAGCTGCTGTGCTATGTGTTCCTGCCATGATGTATTCCTCTACCAAAGGCCTGAAAGCAGTAGGTGGGTCTACCCAGTCATGGACTGAGAGCTCTACAAGTGTGAGTGAAAACAGATCTTTTTTTTATATTGTCTCCTTGGTGTGAGAAACTGAAAGAGTAAACAAGGTCTAAAATGTACAATGAATATTGTGAAGTGGAAAGAAATTGTTCAAAATGAGAAAAGAACTAGGGTGGGGGAAAGGAGAAAGGAAGAGAAAAGGAAAAAAATAAATGCAAGTTAGTTATACTACTACTGTCTCTTAGTTCATTGAAAAGAAACGTTTGTGCTAAAATCCTTTGGAGAATTTTTTATGCCCATATCCTGTATGCTAAGTAACTACTTTAAAGATAACAATATACAATGTATTAATATTGTTATTCTGTTATTTTTCTTCTATTTTTAAAATGGGATTTTTAGTTTTTTCCATAAAATAAAAAAAAATTAAAAAAGGTTGACTTAGCTCAGTTATTACAATAATGCAAAGCTGATTAACATACTTGTACTCTGGATATGCTGGACAACTCACCCTTTTCCAGAAAGGTTTATAATTTTCTGCCTTTGTGACTTTGTTATAATGTGACTGGAATGCCATAACTACCGTTATTTCCCAGAGAATGCTTGCTGTAATTCTGCCCAGTATAAATAAATGCTTGCCTTGCTCCTATGGCAGTTGGTACAAAAGTCTATTATGTCACTTATTCCTTTAATTGCGTCTCTCAGAGAAAAGACTTTCTTGAGGACTAGGAATTGTGTCATCATATTTGTATTACTAGGCTCATGCACATCGTGAGTGATCAATAAATTTTTAATTAGGAATCTATTGTAGTGATGAATTTTATTCTGTTTTGTTAATCCTGAGAGTATTTTAGAAGGGAAGCTGTAAATCTAATATTTGAGTGTTGGACATCTGTTATATCATGAATTTTTTTTTCATGGTCTTTCTCTTTCCTGACCCTTTGGGGAAGTTTACTGCCCATTGTTGAGTTCAAATGACTGATTTGGGGTGGGACCCTTAGGCGTCTATATGAATCCATCTCACCTAGGGCTTCATAGTTATCCCAACAATGATTCAGAAATGTTGCTGCATGTAATTGGGATATGGTTTGAACTTCATTTTCATTTTCATTTGATATCTTTGGGGGAATGCTATGTTTTAGATGAGTATCTTTGTCAGAGAACTCAAGGTTAGATCTTCCAAGTGCCAAGAAGAGATTTTTGTATGGTTTGATTGAAATTTTTCTAAAATGTAACCCATTTTAGTATTTCTTATATTGTGAAATCAATATGTTGACTTCATTGACATTTGACTTTATTCTCTATGTTAAATTTCTAGTTACATAAAATATATTCACTCTAGAAATGTCAGTAGATACAGAGAAACGTTCAAAAAATAAAGGTGATATGTTCTTTTTGTTACCCAGACATAATCCTTCTCAGCATATTTGCATATCTTTATTGTTCCCATCTGTTTTCTGTATATATGTGTAAGTAGACAGTTAAAATAAATTTGAGAACATACTGTTTGTTATATTGTTTTATAATCTATTTTTACATTAACTATACTGTGAGCATTTCCTTACCTCTAGAACCTATGGCACGTATGTTATTTTGTTTTGCTTATTTGTTTAACTAAAGATGTTAATGTATGAGCTGTTTTTGTCTAAACTAAAGCCTCAGTATTCAGGTTTAATTTTAGTATTGTAAATACTAAATTTAGTATTTAGTATTTAGTATTTAATTTTAGTATTACTTTATGATAAGTAAATGGATTTGGGGTTGCAATTTGGGCACTCATCTTTAAAAGATTTGCTGTCACTAATTAGGATATTTACTGTTTTAGTGATGACTAGTACATAATAGGGATATACTGTAATTTGTCTGCTTTCCTACTTTCAAGTAGTTGTTTGAAATGGACTATTGCCAAGTTATTCTCCGGCCCAGTTAGGTTACTTTGTTAGCATAGGGCATTATATATTTCCTCCACAGACTTGCATTTTCTCTATCTTTTCTTTTCTTTTTTACTTATTTAAGAGGACAAAAAGACACAGAAAAGAAAAACAAAAAGCAAAAGAAACCAACAAGCAACAACAAACTCAAAACAATAACAGTATAGGTTTTTAAAACAAGATGAGGCAGAGAAGATTGGCTATAATCTCTAGTATAGAGGGCCTCGAAATACTAACAGAGAGAAACACAGGCAGAGTAGATCAGGAGATAGGGTCCATTGAGATGCTCTATATAGGGAGGCAGTGGGACCCAAAACAAGCAGTGCACCCCATGGGAGTGAAAGGGGAGGAATTGTCTAAAAAAGGGAGGCAGAGGATAC
>PVJX010052171.1:0-10052 GCA_004027295.1 Dolichotis patagonum | reverse complement strand
GACCCAAGGATCAGTGGAATAGATTGGAAGATACAACCACAACTGCAAACTCACTGAACCACCTCATCTTTGATAAAGGGGCCAAACATGCTCACTGGAAGAATGACAGTCTCTTTAACAAATGGTGCTGGAAAAATTGGCTGTCCATATGCAGAAGACTAAAACTAGACCCATGTCTATCACCATACACTAAACTAAATCTAAATGGATCCAAGATCTAAATATTAAAACAGAAACACTAAAACTACTGGAAGACAAAGTAGGTAAAAACCTCAAAGATATAGGGGTAGGAAGAGAATTCATGAACAAGAACCAAAGTACACAGGAAGTACTTCCTGGAATCAATAACTGGGACCACATCTTATTAAAGAGTTTCTACATGTCCAAAGAGGTGTCCAGCAGAGTGAAAAGAAAACCCACAATTGGGAAAAAATCTTCATGCACAGCACCTCAGACAAAGGACTTTTGTCTAAAACTTATAATGAATTAAAACAAATCAGACCCGTGAAATTCAAAGACCCAATCCAAAAATGGGCATCTGAAATGAATACACAGTTCTCAGATGAAGAAATACGAATGGCAAATAAATACATGAAAAAATGTTCATCATCATTAGTCATGAGAGAAATGCAAATTAAAACCACCCTGAGATTCCATCTCACTCAAGAAAGAATGGCCAAGATAGAAAACACTACCAACAACAAGTGTTGGAGAGGCTGTGGGGAAAAAGAAACTCTTCTGCACTGTTGGTGGGAGTGTAGACTGGTGCAACGACTGTGGAGGTCAGTCTGGAGATTCCTCAAAAAGCTGGATTTGGAAGTCCCATTTGACCCAGCTATTCCACTTCTAGGCATATTTCCAGAAGAACTGAAAACATCGTACCACAGTGATTTATGTGCACCCATGTTTATAGCAGCACAATTTGTAATAGCCAGATCTTGGAAACAACCTAATTGCCCATCAACTGAGGAATGGATAAAAATGTTGTGGCATTTTTATACAATGGAGTACTACTCAGCTATAAAGAATGATCACATCGAGATATTTATAAATAAATGGACACGACTTGAGACCATTCTCTTAAGGGAAATAAACCAAACTCACAAGGCTAAATACCATATAATCTCCCTAATATGAGATTTGATAAGAGTATATAAGACTCTATGGTAAGCATGAGGCCCCATCTCATAGCTTCAAAGTCTTTCAAAGTTTTAAATCATCAGTTGGAATGGTGTTATCCTGTTTTGTTTGACTATATCATACGTGATGATATGAACAGCTGTTTTGAAGAAAACATTATGACAGCTATTGCTGATTTAATATTATCCTTCTTAGAAGTCCTGCCATGCTTTTTTTTTTTGTTCTATTACCATTGGTTCTTTCTACCGCATTGTGTCTCATTGGAATTTAAATATGTGTGATAGTTCAAACAAATTTTTTTCTTTTTTATCAAAAATGAGATATTATAATACCCATTGATCATTTTCTGTTATTCGGCTCAGAAAGCCCTGGAATTCTTTCACTATATGTATGGCTTTATACTATTGTGTTATGTTTGATATTATTGTAATTGAAACTATGCTCAACTATAGCAGAGTAAGAGATATGGCGTTAGATACTGTTGATGTCCAGTTGACTTAATGTAAAGTACTGTGTTGCCTATGTTGTCCTCTTCTGATCTGCTCTGTACTGCCCCCTTTTGTTTTATTCACTAAAACTGCTGGAAGACAAAGTAGGTAAAATCCTCAAAGATATAGGGGTAGGAAGAGAATTCATGAACAAGAACCAAAGTACACGGGAAGTACTTCCCAGAATCAATAACTGGGACCACATCTTATTAAAGAGTTTCTGCATGTCAAAAGAGGTTTCCAGCAGAGTGAAAAGAAAACCCACAAGTTGGGAAAAAATCTTCATGGACAGAGCCTCAGACAACGGACTTCTGTCTAGAACTCATAAAGAATTTTAAAAAATCAGACCCTCGAAATTCAAAGACCCAATCCAAAAATGGGCATCTGAAATGAATACACAGTTCTCAGATGAAGGAATATGAATGGCAAATAAATACATGAAAAAAAGTTCATAATCATTAGTCATGAGAGAAATGCAAATTAAAACCACACTGAGATTCCATCTCACTCTAGATAAAATGGCCCAGATAGAAAACACTACCAACAACAAGTGTTGGAGAGGCTATGGGGAAAAAGGAACTCTTCTACACGGTTGGTGGGAGTGTAGACTGGTGCAACCACTGTGGAGGTCAGTCTGGAGAGTCCCCACAACCTGGGTATGGAAATCCCATTTGACCCAGCTATTCCACTTCTAGGCATATTCCCAGAAGAACTGAAAACATCATACCACAGTGATATATGTGCACCCATGTTTATAGCAGCACAATTTGTAATAGCCAGATCTTGGAAACAACCTAAGTGCCTATCAACTGAGGAATGGATAAAAAAGTTGTGGCATTTTTATACAGTGGAGTACTACTCAGCTATAAAGAATGATCACATCGAGATATTTACAAATAAATGGACACGACATGAGACCATTCTCTTAAGTGAAATAAACCAAACTCACAAGGGTAAATATAGTCTCCCTAATATGAGATTTGATAAGAGTATGTAAGACTTTATGGTAAACATGAGTCCCCATCTCATAGCTTCGAAGTCTTTCAAAGTTTTCAATCATCAGTTGGAATGGTGTTATCCTGTTTTGTTTGACTATATCATACGTGATGATATGAACAGCTGTTTTGAAGAAAACAAAACATTATGGCAGCTATTGCTGAGTTAATATCATGCTTCTTAGAAGTCCTACCATGCTTTTTTTGTTCTACTACTGTTGGTTCTATCACATTGTGTCTTATTGGAATTCTAATATGTGTGATAATTCAAACAAAAAATTTTTTTATCGAAAATGAGATATTATAGTAGCCATTGATCATTTTCTGTTATTCGGTTCAGAAAGCCCTGTAATTCTTTCACTCTATGCATGGCTTTATACTATTTTGTTATGATTGATATTATTGTATTTGAAACTATGCTCAACTATAGCAGAGTAAGAGGTATGGTGTTAGCTACTGTTGATGTCCAGTTGACTTAATGGAAAGTACTGTGTAGCCTATGTTGTCCTGTTCTGATCTGCTCTGTACTGTTCCCTTTTGTTTTATTCTCTTTCAAAAAAAAAGTGTAACGAACTGGGCTGAAAGAGCACTCAGTAATAAAGGACACATTTTTTTTCCCAGAAAATGGATTTGCTTGCTCCCCACAGTGTGACATGTTGGTGGCAAAAACACCAAAGTGTCATTCTTGTTATTTACGTTGGAAATAGCTTTAAAAAAACTGTAAGGCACTGGGCTGAAGAAGCACTCAGTAGTAACACACCCTTGTTCTTTCCTAGAAAGTGGGTGTGCTTACTCACCAGAGTGTGACATGATGTTGGCAAAAAAAACCCTGCTGTTTCATTCTTGTAGTTTTCTTTAGAAATACCTCAAACACAATTGATAAGCACTAAGTGGAAGTAGCACTTAGTAGTAATGCACACTTGCTCATTTCCAGAAAGAGGATTGCTTTCTCACTATATGCCACGTTATATTGCAAAAAAAAGCTGTGTCATTCTTGTGATTTACCTTTGAAATACCTCAAACACAAGTGTAATGCGCTGTGTTGAAAGAACACTCAGTAAAAAAGGACTCTTTTTCTTTCCTAGAAAGTGCATTTGCTTACTTTGCACGGTGTAACAGAAGGTGGGCAAAAAACTACTATGTCACTCTGTTGATTAACCTTAGAACTTAAACACCTGTTTAACGCACTGGGCAGAAAGAGCAATCTGAAAACGTACCCTTGTTGATTCTTGAAATTTGGGTTGCATACTCACCACAGTATGATGACATGTTGGGAAATAAAATCTGCAGTTTTATCGTGGGGATTTAACTTAGAAATTCCTGAAACACAAGTGTAAGGCACTGCGATGAAACAGCAGTCAGTAATAATGCACCCTTTTTGTTTCCCAGAAAATGGATTTGCTTACTCACCACAGTGTAACATGTTGGTGGCAAAAACACCACAGTGTCATTCTTGTTATTTATTTGGAAATAACTTTAAAAAAACTAACACACTGGGCTGAAAGAGCACTCAGTAGCAATGCACATTTTGTTTCCCAAAAAATGGACTTGCTTACTCACCACAGTATGACATGTTGGTGGCAAAAACACCACACTGTCATTTTGTTATTTACATTGGAAATTCCTTAAAACAAACTGTAAGGCCCTGGGCTGAAAAAGCAGTCAGTAGTAACACACCCTTTTCCTTTCCTTGAAAGTGGGTGTGGTTACCCACCACAGTTTGATATGATGTTGGCAAAAAAACCTGCTCTGTCATTCTTATGATTTACCTTACAAATACTTGAAACACAAGTGTAACACACTAAGCTAAAGTAGCACTCAGTAGTAACGCACACTTCCTCATTCCAAGGAGTAGGATTGCTTATTCACTATATGCTACGTGATGTTTGGAAAAAATCTGCTGTGTCATTCTTGTGATTTATCTTTGAAATACCTCAAACACAAATGTAATGCACTGGGCTAAAAGAACACTCAGTAAAAAAGGACACTTTTTCTTTCCTAGAAAGTGCATTTGCTTACTCTGCTGGTGTAACAGAATTTGGGCAAGAAACTACTATGTCACTCTTGTGATTAACCTTAGAAAGACCTTAAGCACATGTTTTATGTACTGGGCAGAAAGAGCAATCAATGAAAGTGCACCCTTGTTGTTTTTCTTAAAATTTGGTTTGCATACTCACCACAGTGTGATGAGATGTTGGGAAAAAAATCTGCAATTTCATAGTTGTGATTTAACTTTGAAATTCCTGAAACAGAAAAGTAACACACTGAGCTGACGGAGCACTCAGTAATAATGCACCCTTTTTGTTTCCCAGAAAGTAGATTTGATTACTCACCACAGTGTGACATTTGGGTAGCAAAAACACTACAGTGTCATTCTTGTTATTTACATTGGAAATACCTTTTAAAAAGTATAATGCTTCTTTCCTAGCAAGTGGGTGTGCTTACTCAACAGAGTGTGACATGATGTTGGCCAAAAAAAAAAACTGTTGTGTCATTCATGTGATTTACTTTAGAAATACCTCGAACACAAGTGAAACGCACTAAGCAGAAGTAGCACTCAGTAATAACGCACACTTGCTCATTCCCAAAAGTAGGATTGCTTTCTCAGTATATGCCATGTGATGTTGCAAAAAAACCTGCTGTGTCATTCTTGTGATTTATCTTTGAAATACTTCAAACACAATTGTAATGCACTGGGTTAAAAGAACATTCAGTAAAAAAGGACTCTTTTTCTTTCCTAGAAAGTGCATTTGCTTACTCTGCATGGTGAAACAGAAGTTGGGCAAAAAACAACTGTCATTCCTGTGATTTACCCCAGAAAGAACTTAAGCTTAAACCTGTTTAAGGCACTGGGCAGAAAGAACAATCAGTGAATACGCACCCTTGTTGATTCTTGAAATTTGGGTTGCATACTCACCACAGTATGATGACATGTTGGGAAATAAAATCTGCAGTTTCATAGTTGGGATTTACCTTAGAAATGGCTGAAACACAAGTGTAACGCACTGGGCTGAAAGAGCAATTAGTCATAACGCACCCTTTTTGTTTCCCAGAAAGTGGATTTGCTTACTAACCACAGTGTGACATGTTGGTGGTAAAAACACCACAGTGTCATTCTTGTTATTTACGTTGGAAATACCTTTAAAAAAGTGTAACGCACTGGGCTGAAAAAGCACTCAGTAGTAACACAAGCTTGTTCTTTCCTAGAAACTGGGTGTGCTTACTCACCAGAGTGTTACAGATGTTGGCAAAAAATTGCTCTGTCATTCTTGTGATTTACCTTAGAAATACCTCAAACACAAGAGAAACGTACTAAGCTGAATTAGCCCTCAGTAGTAATGCACACTTCCTCATTCCCAAGAGTAGGATTGCTTACTCAAGATATGCCATGTAATGTTGGGAAAAAAACTGCTCCGTCATTCTGTGAATTACCTTATAAGTACGTTACACATGTGTAATGCACTCGGATAAAAGAACGCTCAATAAAAAAGTTCTTTTTCTGTACTACAAAGTTCATTTGCTTACTCTGCAAAGTGTAACATGAAGTTGGGCAAAAAACCACTATGTCATTCTTGGCATTGACCTTAGAAAGACCTTAAGAACATTTTTCACGCACTGGTCAGAAAGAGCAATCAGTGAATATGCACCCTGTGGTTTCTTAAAATTTGCTTTGCATAATTACCACAGTGTGATTAGATGTTGGGAAAAAATCTGCAGTTTCATAGATTTGATTTACCTTAGATATTCCTGAAACACAATTGTAACGCACTGGGCTAAAACAGCTCTCAGTAATAATGCACCCTTTTTATTCCCAGAAAGTGGCTTTGCTTACTAACCTAAGTGTGACATGTTGGTGGCAAAAGCACTACAGTGTCATTCTTATTTTCCTTTGAAATACCTTAAAAAGTGTAATACCCTGGGCTGAAAAAGCACTCAGTTGTTCCACAACCTTGTTCTCTCCCTGAAAGAGGGTTTGCTTACTTATAACAGTGTGACATGACTTTCAGAAAAAATAATGCTGTCTCACTCTTGTGAGTTACCTTAGAAATACCTCAAACACAAAGGTAATGCACTGGGTTGAGAGACCACTCAGTAATCACACAATCTTGTTCTTTGAGAGACAGTGGGTTTGCTTACTCACCAGAGTGTGACATGATTTTGGGAAAAAGACTACTGTGTCATTTTTGTGATTTACCTTACAAATACCTCAAACACAAGTATGACGTCCAAGGTTGTAAGAGCACTCAGTGGTAACACACCCTTGTTCTTTACTTGAGAGTGGGTTTGCTTACTCACCACAGTGTGACATGACTTTCTGAAAAAACATGCTGTGTCACTCGTGGAGTTATCTTAGAAATGCCTCAAACTCAAGTGTAACGCACTGGGCTGAGAGACCACTCAGTAATCACGCACACTTGTTCTTTGCCAGCCAGTGGGTTTGCTTACTTACCAAAGATTTCAATGGTTTTGGGGGAAAAAATACTGTGTCATTCTTGTGAATGACCTTAGAAATAGGTCAAACACAAGTGTAAAACCCCGGGCTGAAAGAGAACTCAGTAATAAGCCAACCTTGTTGTTTCCTAGAAAGTGGGTTTCCTTGCTGGCCACAGTGTGACATGATTTGGGGAAAAACTACTGTGTCATTCTTCTGATTTACCTTAGAAATACCTCAAACACAAGTGTAATAAACCGTGTGGAAAAAGCAGTCAGTAAGAAGGGACCTTGTTGTTTCCTATAAAGTGGGTTTGCTTAATCACCAGAGTGTGACCTGGTTTTGGGGGAAAAAAAATAATGTGGCATTCTTGTGATTTACCTTAGGAATACCTCAAACACAAGTGTAACACGCCAGCCTAAAGAGCACTCAGTAACAATGCACCTTTGCTCTTGCCTAGAAAGTAGGTTTGCTTACTCAACACAGTGTAACCTGATTTGTGGAAAAATACTACTCAGCGATTCTTGTGATGGACCTTACAAATACCTGAAACACAACTGTAACGCACTCGCCTGAAACTGCATTCATTCCTAAACTCAACTTGTTCTTTCCTAGAAAGTGCATTTGCTTACCAACCACAGTGTAACATGATTTTTGGGAAAAAAAATCTACTGTGTCATTCTTGTGATGGACCTTAGAAATAGGTCAAACACAAGTGTAACGCAATGAGCTGAGAGAGCGCTCGATAATAAAACACCTTTGTTGTTTCCTTGAATGTGGGTTTGCTTACCACTGTGAGACATGACTTTGGGAAGAAACATACTGTGTCACTCTTGTGATTTACCTTAGAAATACATCAAGAACAAGTGCAATGCACTGGGCTGAAAGAGCACTCAGGAATAAAGCATCCTTGTTTTGTCCTACAAAGGGGTAATGTGTACTTACCGCAGTGTGACATGATTTGGGAAAAAAAACTATGGTGTCTTTCTTCACATTTACCTTAGAAATACCTGAAACACAATTGGAACACACTGCGGTGTAAGGGCTCTCAGTAATATTTCAACCTGGTGCTTTGCTAGAAAGTGTGTGTGCTTACTCACCACAGGATGATCTGATCTTGGATAAGAACTACTCTGTCATTCTTGTGATTAACCTTAGAAATACCTCAAACACAAGTGTAAAGCATTGGGCTGAAAGATGTCTCAGTAATAACACACCCTTCTTCTTTGCGAGACAGTGGGTTTGCTTACTCACCAGCATGTGACATGGTTTTGGGAAAAACACTACTGTGTCATTATTGTGATTGAACTTAGAAATATCTCAAACACAAGTGTATCACAAAGGGCTGAAAGAGCGCTCAGTAATAAAGCACCCTTGTTCTTTCCTTGCAAGTGGGTTTGCTTACTCACAACAGTGTGACATGACTTTCCAAAAAACAATCCTGTGTCACACTTGTGAGCTACCTTAGAATTACCAGAAACACAAGTGTAAGGCACTGAGCTAAGAGACCACTCAGTAATCACACACTCTTGATCTTTGAGAGACAGTGGATTTGCCTACTCACCAAAGAGTTCAATGGTTTTGAGAAAAAAACTGTGTCATTCTTGTGATTTATCTTCGAAATACCTCAAACAGAAGTGTAACGCACTGGGTTGAGAGAGCACTCAGTAATCACGCATCATTGTTCTATGTGAGAAAGAGGGTTTGCTCACTCACCACAATTTGAAATGTTTTGGGAAAAAACTACTGTGTTATTCTTGTGATTTATCTTAGAGATACATCAAGCACAACTGTAACCCACTGGGCTGAAAGAGCACTCGGTAATAAGGCCCTCTTGTTCCTTAATCGTAAGTGCCTTTTTTAACTTGCCTCAATGTGACATGATATTGGGAAAAAAACTGAGTCAGTCTTGTGATTTGCCTTGGAAATACCTCAGACACAGGTGTAACGCCACGGGCTGAAAGAGCACTCAGTAACAAGCCAACCTTGTTCTTTCCTAGAAAGTGGTTTCCCTTGCTAGCCACAGTGTGACATGATTTGGGGAAAAACTATTCTGTCATTCTTCTGATTTACCTTGGAAATACCTGAAACACAAGTGGAATGAACCAGGTGGAAAAAGCAGTCAGTAAGAAGGCACCTTGTTGTTTCCTATAAAGTGGGTATGCTTACTCACCAGAGTGTGACTTGGTTTTGGGGAAAAAAAACTAACGTGGCATTCTTGTGATTTACCTTAGAAATACCTAAAACACAAGTGTTATATACTGGGGTTAGAAGAGCATGCAGTAATAAAGAACCCTTGTTCTTTCCAGAAAGTCGGTTTGCTTACTCACCACAGTGTGACCTGATTTTAGGTAAGAAAACTACTGTGCCATTCTTGTGATTTAACAAAGAAATATCTCAAACACAAGTGTAATGCAATGACCTGAAAGAGCACTTTAACAAACCAGTGTTCTTTCTTAGAAAGTGGTTTTGCTTACTCACCACAGTGTGACACGACTTTGGAAAAAAATACAGTGCCACTTGTGATTTAGCTGACAGATACCTCAAACACAAGGGTAACGCGCCAGCCTAAAGAGCACTCAGTAACAATGAACCTTTGCTCTTTCCTAGAAAGTGCGTTTGCTTACTCACCACAGTGTAACCTGATTTGTGGAAAAAGACTACTCGGTTATCTTGTGGTGGACCTTAAAAATACCTGAAACACAACTGTAACGCACTCTGCTCAAAGTGCATTCATTAGTAAACTAACATTGTTCTTTCCAAGAAAGTGCATTTGCTTACTCACCATAGTGTAACATGATTTTGGAAAGAAAATCTACTGTGTCATTCTTGTGATTGACCTTAGAAATAGGTCAAACACAAGTGTAACGCAATGAGCTGAAAGAGCGCTCTGTAGTAAACCACCTTTGTTGTTTCCTTGAATGTGGGTTTGCTTACCACTGTGAGACATGACTTTGGGAAGACACATACTGTGTCACTCTTGTGATTTACCTTAGA
>PVJX010052170.1:0-10052 GCA_004027295.1 Dolichotis patagonum | reverse complement strand
CGGGCCCAAACACACCTGGCCCAGATGCCGATCTCCAGGCAGTTCCCTGCAGATGAAGGGCGGGCCTACCAGCCCCAAAGAGTCCCGCCGAGATGCAGGTCCGCGCAGACTTTCAATCCAAACAGCTCAGGCCACTCTAAGATCCGGGAGTTTCAGGTCCCCCTACAACTTTTTTTATCCATTCCTCAGTTGATGGGCACTTAGGTTGTTTCCAAGATTCTACTATTACAAATTGTGCTGCTATAAACATGGGTGCACATATATCACTGTGGTATGTTGTTTTCAGATCTTATGGGAATATTTCTAGAAGTGGAATAGCTGGGTCAAATGGGACTTTCATTCCCAGCTTTTTGAGGAATCTCCAGACTGACCTCCACAGTGGTTGCACCAGTCTACACTCTCACCAAAAGTGCAGAAGCATTCCTTTTTCCCAGGAGCCTCTCCAGCACTTTTTTTTATTCTGGCCATTCTTTCTGGAATGAGATGGAATCTCAGGGTGGTTTTAGTTTGCATTTCTCTAATGACTAATGATGGTAAACATTTTTCATGTATTTATTTGCCATTCATATTTCTTCATCTGAGAACTGTGTTTTCATCTCAGATGCCTATTTTCAGATTGGATCTTTGCTTTTTTATTTTAAAAAGAATAAAGCATAAGAAGACAGAATAAAGCAGATCAGAACAGAACATAATAAGCAACATAACACTTTACAACAAGACAACCAGAAATTAACAGTCACCATCATAATATATATCTCTTTCTCTGTTATACTTGAGCATAGTTTCAAATATAGTAATATCAAACAAAGGAAAATAGTATAGAACCATTCAAAAGAATGAAAGAATTACAGGGCATTCTGAACTGAATATCAGAAAATAATCAATGGCTACCACGATATCTCATTTCCCTTAAAAAAATTTGTTTGCACTATCACATATATTAAAATCCCAATAAGACACAACATGATAGAACCAATGGTAATAGAAGAATAGAAGCATGGTAGGACTTCAAGCAAGACAATATTAAATCAGCAATGGCTGCCATACTGTTTTGTTTTATTCAAAACAGCTGTTCATAGCATCACACATAGTAAAGTCAAACAAAACACAATAAAACTGATATCCACCTCCCTAGGACAAGGCATTGTGCCCTGGGGGTTTTGCCGGCCACAATTCTACATGCCCAGCTTCCTCCTCTCAATTAAGGGAGCCAAGAGCCTGCAGGAGAGTGAGGATTTCCTGAGGTGTGTTCCAGTGCCCTGGGGGAAAGTTGGAGACCTACGCTCCTGACATTTGAGTTTCTGGGGAGCTACTAGGGACACTGGACTGGGCCTAGCACATTTCAGGGCCTTAGTCCACCACTCCCTGTGGCCTTCTTTCAGTTCAGGAGGGGGAGACCACACACGAGGATGCTGGGCTCAATTGGGCTGGCCTGGGGAGAGCTTAAGATCACCAATGTCAACAGTTGAGTACATATTCTCCCTCTAGGACTGGGTTTTGTGCCCTGGGGGTTCTGCAGTCCCAGTTTTCCATGCCCAGCTTCTGCTCTCAATTTAGGGAGCCAAGAGCCTGCAGGGGAGCTGAGACTGCTCCAGGAACTGAGGGTACAGGATGTGATTCACCACACACAGAGAGGAAGCTTTCAAACACCACTGAAACCAAGGAAATAAAGAACAATGACAAAAGAAAAGACCAAAAGACAGGTCCAAATCTCCAGCCCATTGCAACAAAGCCAAGGAGCCATATACATAGAAGAAAATAGGTGTCATACACCTGAAAAGACTCAAATGATATCAGCTGAAATAAAGAAGCAAGTAGGGGAAGCTATGGAGAAATTCAAATCAGAATTAATTGCTGAGGTAAAAGATTAAATGACAAAAGTAGTGAAAGAAATAGTGAACACATCTAGTGAAGACACAGATAAAAAATTAGAGGAACAAAGTAAACAGATAGAATCCATGAATGAACACTATAAGAAACAAACAGAATACATAAAGCAGATTCAAAGAGATATACAAGAAATCAAAAATTCTATTGAAACCTGTCAAAACCACCTCAATGAAAGTGAAGAGAGAATTTGAGATCTCGAAGATAAGATCACAGTTAGTAAACAGGAAAGGAAAGATCTTTTAAAACTAACAAAGAATCAGGCAATAATAATTCAACAGCTGCAAGATGATGCAAAGAAAAATAACATAACATTAATAGGAATAAATGAAAAAGAAGGCAAGAGCCCAAAGGGTATCTAGAGGATATTTACAGAAGTAATAGCTGAAAACTTCCCAAACATGAGAAGAGAAACAGACATCTGGATTAGTGAAGCATATAGAACTCCAAACAGCCATAACCAAAATAAAACTACACCCAGACACATAATAATCACCATCCCAGAATTGGACCATATAAACAGAATACTAACAGCTGTTAGAGAGAAAAGACAGATCACCTATAAAGGAAAATCTATCAGAATCACGGCAGACTTCTCAACACAAACAATGAAGTCAAGAAGAACATGCAGTGAAGTATTTCAGATTCTAAAGGAAAAACACTTCCAACCCAGACTGACATACCCTGCAAAATTGTCCTTCAAAATATATGGAGAAATAAGATACTTCCATGACAAAGAACAGCTGAAGAACTTCATGAACACCAAACCAAATCTACAAAGAATACTGAAAGACATTCTAGATACATATGGGATAAAACCACCAAGCAAAGCAGACAATTAAAAAGAATGGAAAGCTAAAGATACAACAGCAGAAATATAATATGTCAACAATAAACCAATATATAACAGTTACAACCATTAATGTAACTGGCCTCAACTCACCAATCAAAAGAAACAGACTGGCAAAATGGATCAAGAAACAACATCCAACCATATGCTGTCTACAAGAAACCCATATAACCTAACAGGACACTCATAGACTGAAAGTCAAAGGATGGAAAACAATACTTCATGCAACAGGAAACTAAAAAAAAGCAGGAGTAGCAATCCTGCTTGCAGACAGTGTGAATTTCAAACCAAGAATGATCCAAAGAGATAAAGAATGTCACTACAGTGACATTCAAGAGGAAGTCTTCAAGAGGAAGAGATAACAGTCTTAAATATATATGCACCAAATTCCTGAACACCCAGCTATACAAAGCAAATACTAACAGAAATGAAAAGTCAAATAAGCAATGACACAATTATAGCAGGAGATTTTAACATGCCATTGACACAAAGGGACAGATCAACTTGACAGAAAATCAGCAAAGAAATAGCAGAAGTGAATCACACCTGTGCATAAATGGACCTGATAGACATACATAGAGTATTCCATCCAACCACATCAGAATATACATTCTTCTCAGCACTGCATGGGACATTCTCTAAAACAGATCATATACTAGGCCACAGAACATATTTAAGTAAATGCAAAATAATTGAAATTATCCCATGCATGTTATTGGATCATAGTGCCATGAAATTAGAAATTAACAATAAAAGCACCTGCAAAAACCTCACAAACACATGGAAATTGAGTAATACACTCCTGAGTAATCAGTGGGTCATGCAGGAAATTAAAGAAGAAATTAAACAATATCTACAAGCAAACAAAAATACAAACACAACTTATCAATTTTTGTGGGATGTAATGAAAGCAGTCCTCAGAGGAAAATTTATTGCACAGAGTTCCCACATTAGGAACACAGAGTGAATGCAAATAAACAACCTGATATTACAACTCAAACCTCTAGAAAAAGAAGAGCAAGCCAAGCCCAAAGCCAAAAGAAGGGAGGGAATTGTAAAGATCAGAGCAGAAATTAATGTAATAGAGTCTAAGAAAGCAATTCAAAGAATCAATGAATCAGAGTTGATTCTTTGAAAGAATAAATAAAATGGATAAGCCCCTAGCCAACCTTATTTTAAAAAGGAAAGAAAAAATTCATATTCATGCAATAAGGGATGAAAAAGGTGAAATTATTACAGACTCGGTGGAAATACAGAAGATTATCAGGCATATTGGATACCCACTTCTGAATTTGGTCTTTGAACTTGGGGTCTGAATTTTTCAACGGTTTATATATTCTAGTTAGAACTCCTTTGTCTGTGATGTAATAGGCAAAGCTTTAACCAATATGATCGTAATTAACACAGATTTTAAAAAACGGAAAATAAGCAAATAGAATTCAACAACATGTGAAATGTAATATAACCTATGTCTACCTGAGTGTATTAACAGGAATTTAAGGATGTATTAAGATACCAAAATCAACTTATGTAATCCACAAATTAGAAGGTAAAGGGCAACAAAGGGTGGGGGGAAGCCCATCAATATGTCAAAGTTTGTCTGTGTTACCCCAAATCCTGATAAATTCCTTCAAAATTTTATGAGAGACTCTATAAAGACTACAGGACCTATACCCCTTTGAGAAGTATTTGACTGGGTTGCTTTGTTTCTTTTTTTCTCCCTGGAATCCTAACCCAGTAGAGTCTTCAGTGTCATCTACCAAGGTGTATTTCTTAGTTCTTATTCAGACTTGGGGAAAAACAGTTTGGTTTTCTTTTAATTCCATAATCCCCAGAAAAACCTTTCTGAAAAAATTTTGGGGCACACAGTCAAGGACTGTGGGTTTTTACTAATTATTTCCCATTTCTTTCTTCCTACATGTGTGTTGTATACCCTTGAATGATGGTGCAACAGACAAAGTGTGGGTGTCGCTGAGAGAGAGACCACTCAGATGCTTGCTAATTTTCTTTTCCATTCTGTGGGTTTCCTTTTTACTCTGTTGGTTATTTCTTTTCATGTGCAAAAAATTTTAGTAAGATGAGATCCCAGTTGTTGATTCTTCAAATTACTTCCTGTGCAGTTTAGGCTTTGCTTATAAACTCTCTGCCTAGTAATATGTCTTCAAGGTTTTTACCTATTATCTTTTACAGAAGATTTAGTGTTTCTGTTTTAATGTTTAGAACTTTGATCTACTTTTACTCTAGTTTAGTGTGTGGTGATAGTCAGGGACTAGTTTTAGTCTTTGGCATGTGGAAAGCTCGTTTTTCCAGCACCAGTCATGAAAGAGGCTATCTTCCTTCCAGTGATCATGTTTGTCCCCATTATCAAAGATGAGGTGGAAGTAAGTCTGTAATGGCATCTACATTTTCTAATCCATTCAAATGATCCTCAGGTATAATTTTTTGCCAATGCCATGCAGATTTTATCACACTAGCTCTGTAATATAATTTCAAGTCAGGGACTGTGATTATTGCTATCTTGTTTCCCAGGATTCTTTTTGCTATTATATGTCACTTGATACCAAGTGAATTTAGCAATGTTTTCTCTGTATCTGTTAGGTTTGCTAATGGTGTTTTGATGAGAATTTCATTAAGCCTATTTAACAGTTTTGAGAGAATGGCCATTTTCACTAAGTTGTTTCTTCATATCCATGACCAAGAGATACTATTGCATTTTCTGATATCCTCTTCAGTCATTTTTTTTCTAGACTTCTCTAACTTTCTACATATTGATCTTTTAATTCCTTTGTTAGATTCATTCCTAAGTATTTAATTTTTATGGATGCTATTATGAAGGATGTTTCTTCTATAATTTATGTATCATTGAATTTGTCAATTGTGTACAGTAATGATACTGATTTTGAGTATTGATTTTGTATCCAGTTATGCTACTGAATTTGGCTATTAAATCTAGAAGTAGTTTGTGCAATTTTTGAGGTCTACTATGTAGAGTATCATGCCATCTGTGGATAATAATTTAATTTCTTCTTTTCCTATTCTTATTCCTTTTATTTCTCTCTGTTTTCCAATTGATCTACCTAATGTTTGCAAAACTGTATTGAATGAGAATTATTATGGGGGATAACCTTGTCTCACTGCTGATTATAGAGTAAAGTTTTCAGTTTTTGTCCATTTATTATGATGCTGGCTGTTGGTTTATCATGGATGGCTATTATCTGATTAAGAAAAAGACTTGTAATTTTCTGTAGGCTTTTTTTCGTGAATGAGTGCTGGACTTTATAAAAAACTTATTTTTCATATGTTGAGATGATCATGTGAATTTTGTCTTTATTTCTGTTGACATCGTGGGTTACACTAATTGGTGTATGTTGAACAATTCATAGATTCCTAGCCAGAATTTCACTTGGTCATTATGTATAATCTTCCTGAGATTGGCTGTATTCCATTTCCTAGTATCGTATTGAGGATTTTTGCATCTTTGTTCATTAAAGAGATTGACCTGAGTTCTCTTTTATAGTTTGGTCTTTCTTTGCTTTTGACAACAGGGTAATACTTGCCTCCAGGAATGTGTTGGGAAAATATGCTCCTTTTCAATTTCTTTAAAGAGATTGAGAAGTATTGACATTAAATATTTTCAAAATATCTTATAGAATTGAGTCATGAATACATCAGGACCTACGTTTTACTTTTTTTGGTAAGATTTAATTACATTTTCAATTTCATTAACTGATATTCATTTATTCATAATTTTTATATCTTCTTGAATAAGTTTTGGCAATGCATACATTTCTAGGAATATTTCCATTTCTTCTGAGTTTTCCATTCTATGTTACTAAAGATTTTTGAAGTAGATGTTGACAGTCTTCTGAATTTCCACAAGATCTTTAGTGATTTCATTCTTGTCTTTATTGCTTGAATTTGAGTTTTCTGCTTGCTTTTTGGATAAAGTTTGTTAGTGGTCTATAGAGTTTATTTATTCTTTCAAAGAACGAATTCTTCAATTCATTAATTCTTTGTATTGTTTTCTTGGTCTCAACTGCATTAATTTCTTCTCTGATCTTTATAATTTCCTCCCTTTTATGGTCTTTGTTCTTGACACGCTCTTCTTTTTCTAGATGTTTGAGGTGCTGCATTATTTTGTTTATTTGTCCTCAATCTGCTTGTCGAGGTGAGAATTAATCACCAGAAATTTGCCTCTTAAACCTGCTTTCATTGCATCTCACTGTTTATTTTGTGTTGCATTCAAATTTCCATTTCATTACAGATATAGTTTAATTTCTTATGTGACCCATTAGTTGTTCAGGAGGGTGTTATATAATTTTCATATGTTTACAGAGTTTTTGCAGTTTGTTTTGCACTTAATTTCAAATTTCATTGCACTATGGTCATGCATTGCATAGTTTTAGTTCACTTACTTTTACTTGACCATGTTCTATGAGTTAGTATATGGTCTATTTCAGAGAACATCCCAAGTATAGTGGAGAAGAATGTGCATTCTGATGAGGTTGTTTGGAACACTCTGCAAACTTCTACTAAGTTCATTTTTTCACAGCTTTGGTTCAGTTCTGTTATTCCTTTACTTATTTATCACACATTTGGTCTATTTCTTTGTGACAGTGGGATATTCAGGACCCCATTAAAATTGTCTTATTGTGAGTTCCCCTGTGCCCCACCCATCAGGGGAATGCCTTGGCCAGCCACACAGGTCCTCGAGGAGGCTCTACACACTTCCTAGGCCTGTGACCCTCACTAGTCATGTGGGTCACAGAGTATCTGAGCTCTACCAAGTCTAGCACAGCACACCAATGCCATCCATTGTGGGAAGACCCCTCCCAGCTATGTAGGTCCTGGAGGATCTGAGTGCCACCCAATGCAAAGCTTCAGTGGTGTACTTTAGAGATGCTCCTTAGACAGCTGTGCAGATCACAGAGGTGCCAAGCTTTGCCCAGTTCAGTGCCCCAGTGTAATACATTGGAGAAACACTTCAGCCAACCATGTGGGTTCTGGAGTATCTGTCTTCAACACAACCCAGTGCAATGCCCTTGTGACATCCTTCAAGTACGCACTGTGACCAGCTGCATGGATCCTGAAGGAACTAAGATAAACCTAGCCTAGTGCAGTTCCCCAGAACCATCCATAAAGGATGTGTTCTGGCCAGCCACATGGGCCTTGGAGCATCCAAGCCCCATCAAGCCCAGTGCAGTGCACGACTGCCAACATTTAAAGGTGCACCCCAAATCGTTGCATGGGTTCAAGGAGAGATGAGTCCACCCAGCTCAGAAAACACTCCAGCATCATCCATCAGGGGAGTTACCAAGCCAACCAAATAGGACTTGGAGGAGCTGAGTCCCTCTAGGATCAGTGCAGCGCCTAAGTGTCATCAGTGGAGCCCCCCAGATAGAAGCACAGGTCACAAAGAGCCCTGCCCAGAGACTCTGCCAGCTGGGTGAACGGATGGAGAGCAGAAACTTTGCCCATAATGTTTCCATCATCCTGGGAACATCAGTCCAGAGGAACAAAGGTGCCTTTTCCACTCCTTTACACTTTGGGACACTCAGTCAGCACAGGAAGCATCTTCAACATAATTAGCTTATCTAAAGGATTCAAGAAAAATGATTTTTAAAAAGGAGCAAAATGCAGTATAAGACCTCCAGTCCACCCAGAACAAGGCCAGGAGACATCAACATAATATAAATTGGAAGTTGCACACCTTAAATTTCTGAAATGATAGCAATGGAAGTAAAGAAACAACTCCATGAGGGTGTAAAGTAAATCACATCAGAAATAATATTCAGGTAAAGAAAGAAATTACAATCATTATGAAAGAATTGTTGAGTATATCTGAAGAATACATAGATAAAAAATTAGAGAAACAAAAGAAAATGATGGAAATTTGAATGAACAATACAGGAAAGAAATAGGATGCATGAAATAGATTCAGAGAGATATTCAGGAAATTATATATAGCATTGAAAGCTGGAAAAATTACTTGATTGAAACTGAAGATAAACTTTGAGACCTTGAAGACAGGATGGAAGTAAGTGATCATGAAAGGAAACATTTCTTAAAAATAAAAGGGCACCAGGAAACAGTGATTGCACATCTGCAAGATGATGCAAAGTTTGGTAGGTGTCAATGAAAAAAGTAGCAGTCAACAAAAGTGACACAAAAAGACTATCTTCAAAATAATAGCAGAACATTTTCCAAGCATGGTAAAAATATCTGACATACAGATAAGTGAGGCATATAGAAATCTAAGTAGCCATTACCAAAATACATCTACAACTAGACATAATAATTAAGATCCCAAAACTTCAGAACAAGAACAGAATATTAAAAGCTGTCAGAGAAAGAAAGAGATAACCTATGAAAGAAAGCTCATCAGAGCCACAGTTGGATTCTCAACACAAACCATCAAGTCAAGAAAACCTAGTATTTCAACTCCTAAAAGAAAACAATTACCAATCCAGATTAATGTACCCTGCAAAACTATCTTCCAAAATTAATGGAGAAATAAGATATTGCAACAACTGATAACAAATGTTGGCGAGAATGTAGGGAAAAAGGAACACTTTGCCACTGCTTGTGGGAGTGCAGACTGGTGCAACCACTGTGTGAATCCGTATGGAGATTCCTCAAAAGAGTAGGATTGGAAATTCCATTCAATCCAGCTATTCCTCTCCTGGATATTTTCCCAGAAAAATTGAAAATGTCAGGTCATAGAGTTATATGTGCACCTATGTTCATAGTAATTCCATTTGTGATAGCTAAATCTTGGAAACAACCAAAATGCCCAACAACCGCAGTTTGGATGAAAAAAATGGTATTTTTATATAATGGAATACTACTTAGCTATAAATATGATGATCTTGCAGCCTTTACAGGTAAATGGAGCCAACTTGAAAGTATCCTCATTAGTGAAATAAACAGGACTCACATAAGCAAATATCACATTGTCTCTCTAGTGTAAAAAATACAAAAACTGACCCAATACTGGGATAAAAAGAGTATGATAGATATTGTGAAAGCAAAAGGAAAGGAAATGCTGTAAAGGTATAATGGTATGCATAGTGTGTAAGATAGTTGACCATATTACTGAATTTCTGTTTGAACATTGAACAGAAGGATTTGCGCTGTCAATGTTTTAGTGTCTAGCCACTATGTATGCTTTGATTTTGTGACTTTGTCAACTATTTTTTGAGATGACAATGAGTAATGTATCAACTAGTGATTCTATGATGAGAATTTTTTTCTTTTGAATTCCTTGAATTTGGTATTGTTCTACCCTTCTTTTCTGCTTTTGTATTTTATTTTA
>PVJX010052169.1:0-10053 GCA_004027295.1 Dolichotis patagonum | reverse complement strand
CAGACAATGTGAACTTCAAACCAAGAATGATCCAAAGAGATAAAGAAGGTCACTACATACTAGTTAGGGGAAAACTTCAAGAGGAAGAGATAACAACCTTAAATATATATGCACCAAATTCCAGAGCACCCAGCTATACAAAGCAAATATTAACAGAAATGAAAAATCAAATAAGCAATGACACAATTATAACAGGAGATGTTAACATGCCATTGACACAAAGGGACAGATCAACTAGACACAAAATCAGCAAAAAAAATAGCAGAACTGAATCACATCTGTGAATAAATGGACTTGATAGACGTATATAGAGTTTTCCAAGCAACAACATCAGAATATACATTCTGCTCAGCAGTACATGGGACATTCCCTAAAAGAGACCATATACTGGCCCACAGAACATATTTAAGTGAATGCAAAAGAATTTAAATTATCCCATGCATGTTATTGGACCATAGTGCCAAGAAATTAGAAATTAATGATAAAAGCAACTGCAAAAACCTCACAAACTCATGGAAGCTGAGTAATACACCCTTGAGCAATCAGTGGGTAATGGAGGAAATTAAAGAAGAAATTAAACAATATATACAAGCAAACAAAAATACACACACAACTTACCAGAATTTGTGGGATGCAAGGAAAGTAGTCCTCAGAGGAAAATTTATTGCACTGAGTTTCCACATAAGCAAGACAGAACAAACAAACAAAAAACCCTGATGTTACAACTCAAACATCTAGAAAAAGAAGAGAAAGCCAAGCCCAAAGCCAAAAGAATGAAGGAAATCATAAAGATCAGAGCAGAAATTAATGCAATAGAGACTAAGAAAATAGTACAAAGGATCAATGAATCAAAGAGTTGTTTCTTTGAAAGAATAAATAAAATTGATAAGCTCCTAGCCAACCTTATTTTTAAAAAGAATGAAAAAACTCAAATTCATGCAATAAGGAATCAAAAAAGTGAAATTACTACAGACTCAGTGGAAATACAGAAGATCATCAACACCTATTTCAAAAAGCTCTACTCTCATAGATTCGATAACACTGAACAAATAGATTCCTAGATACATATGAACTACCAAAGCTGGATCAGGAAGATGTAAAACTGCTGAACAACCCAACTTCTATTAATGAAATTGAAAATGTAATTAAGTTCTTGGCAACAAAGAAGAGCCCAGGCCCAGATGTATTCACTGGGAAATTCTACAAGAAATACAAAGAAGACTTAATTCCAACACTCCTCAAATTCTTCAATGAAACTGAAAGGGAAGCAATTCTTCCTAAGTCATTCCTGGAAGCAAATATTACTCTAGTACCAAAACCTGAGAAACACCCAACTAAAAAAGAGAACTATTGGCCAATCTCCCTAATGAACATAGATGCAAAAATTCTCAATAAAATATTAGCAAACAGGATGCAGCAAATCATCAAGAAGATTATTCACCCCAAACAAGTAGGATTCATCCCAGGAATGCAGGTATGGTTCAACATATGTAAATCAATAAATGTAATCCACCATATCATTAGAGCCAAAAGTAAGAACCACATGATCATATCTATAGATGCAGAATAAGCTTTTGATAAGGTCCAACACTCATTCATGATAAGAACCTTACAGAGAATCGGAATAGATGGTCTTTAACTCAATATGATAAAGGCCATCTATGACGAACCAACAGCCAGCACCATACTAAATGGCCAAAAACTGAAAGCCTTTACCTAAAAATCAGGCACAAGACAAGGATGTCCCCTATCACCACTCCTATTCAACATAGTACTAGAAATACTAGACAGAGCAATTAGACAAGAGAGATAAATAAAAGGAGTAAGGATATGAAAAGAGAAAGTTAAATTATCATTTGCAGATGGCATGATACTGTACATGGAAGACCCCCAAAACTCCATTGAAAAACCCCTAGATATAATAAATAAATTCGGCAAGGTAGCTGGATAGAAAGTCAATACTCAAATATCAATAACATTCCTATACACTAAAAACAAAAATACTGAGAGAGAAATAAGAGATGCCATACCCTTCACACTAGTATCCAAAAAAATGAAATAGGAATTAATCTCATGAAAGAAGTAAAAGAGCTATACAAGGAAAATTATAATACCTTGAAAAAGGAAATCAAAGAGGACCTCAGAAAATGGAAAGACATACCCTGTTCATGGATAGGAAGAATAAACATTGTGAAAATGGCCATTCTCCCAAAATTACTATACAGATTCAATGCAATCCCAATCAAAATACCACTAACATACCTCATAGATCTAGAGAAATCACTCCTAAAATTCATCTGGAACCAGAAGAGACCTAGAATAGCAAAGGCAATTCTAAGCAGCAAAGACAAGGCAGGAGGCATCACAATCCCTGACTTAAAATTATACCACAAAGCCACTGTAATAAAATCAACATGTACTGGAATAAAAACAGATCTGAAGATCAATGGAATAGATTGGAAGTTACAACCACAGCCACAAACACACTCAACCACCTTATCTTTGATAAAGGGGCCAAACATGTTTGCTGGAAGAACAATAGTCTCTTTAACAAATGGTGCTGGGAAAATTGGCTATCCATATGCAGAAGACTAAAACTAGACCCATGCCTATCACCATGTACTAAACTAAAGTCTAAAAGGATCAAAGATCTGAATAGTAAAAAGGAAACACTAAATCTGCTGGAAGGCAAAGTAGGGAAAAATCTCAAAAATATAGGAGTAGGTAGAGAATTCATGAACAAGAACCAAACTGCACATGAAATGCTTCCCAGAATCAATAACTGGGACCCTATCTTATTAAAGAGTTTCTGCATGTCAAAAGAGATTTCCAGCAGAGTGAAAATAAAACCCACAAATTGGGAAAAAATGTTAATGGATTCTCCCTCAGACAAAGGACTTCTGTCTAGAACTTATAAAGTATTAAAAAAAAATCAGACCCTTGAAATTCAAAGCCCAATCCAAAAATGGGCATCTGAAATGAATACACAGTTCTCAGATGAAGAAATATGAATTGCAAATAAATACATGAAGAAATGTTCATCATCATTAGTCATGAGAGAAATGCAAATTAAAACCACACTGCGATATCATCTCACCCCAGAAAGAATGGCCAGGATAGAAAAAACTACTAACAAAATGTGCTGGAGAGGCTGTGGGGAAAAAGGAACTCTTGTGCACTGACTGCTGGGAGTGTAAACTGGTGCAGCCACTGTGGAGGTCAGTCTGGAGATTCCTCAAAAAGTTGGGTTTGGAAGTCCCATTTCACCCAGCTATTCCACTTCTAGTCATATTCCCAGAAGATCTGAATTCATCATACCACAGTAATACATGTGCACCCATGTTTATAGCAGCACAATTTGTAATAAACAGATGCTGGAAACAACCTAAGTGCCCATCAACTGAGGAATGGATAAAAAGTTGTGGCATTTTTATACAATGGAGTACTACTCAGCTATAAGGAATGATCACATTGAGATATTTATAAATAAAAGGACACAACTTGAGACTATACTCATAAGCAAAATAAACCAAACTCAAATGTGTAAATACCATATAGTCTCGCTAGTATGAGAGTTGGTAAGAGTATATAAGATTTTATGGTAATCATTATTTCCCATTTCATTGCTTTGAAGACTTTCAATATTTTCATTCGTCAGTTGGAATGGATTTATTCTGTTTTATTTGACTTTATTATTTATGATGGTATGAACAGCTGTTTTGAAGTAAACAAAACATTATGGCAGCCATTGCTGATTTAATATCATCTTCCTTAGAAGTTCTACCATGCTTCTACTGTGCTATTACCATCGATTCTATCATGTTGTGCCTTATTGGGTTTTTAATATATGTGATAGTATATACAAATCTTTTTATTGAAAATTAGATAGAATAGTAGCCATTGATCATAGTTATTTGGTTCAGAATGTTCTGTAATTCTTTCATTCTCTTAAATGGTTTTATATTATTGTGTTATGATTCATATTATTGTATTTGAAACTATGTTCAACTATAGCAGAGAAAGAAATATTTTGATAGCTACTGTTAATATCTGGTTGTTTTGTTATAAAGTGTTCTGTTGCTTATGTTGTTCTGTTCTGATCTGCTTTGTTCTGCCCTCTTTTGTTTTATTCACTTTAAAATTTAAAAAAAGGGCACATCACACTCTTAAATATATGTTAGCAAAATAAAAAGGGTGAGAAGAGAGAAAAATCCACCATGTCAATTAGTACATTAAGCCCTTTTCTCTTTAAATTTTTTGAATATTATTAAAAACTCACCTACTACAGCAACTAAAGAATTTTGAGTAACCATTTTTAAGGAGTCACCTGAACAAATAGGGAAGACTGTTTTTGGAAAGATATTCATACTGGACAATGGGAAAAAGCTATTGTTCAAACTTAGGGTCAAGGATTTGCTTGAGTTATTTCAGACTTAGGAGAAAAAGTGTGGCAACCTGTCAGAAGAATTACATCGTGAAATTAACCATGGAAGAGTCAGATTCTATGTGGATCCCCCAGTGAATGAAAGGAGAGTGATGTCATTGCAACATCACTTCCAGAAACTGACCAGCAACACTCAAAAAGCACAACTGCTGATTTTGGGACAACTGAAGAAACTGATCCAAGATGCTAAAAACTATTGGATTCCACCGGACAAGCACTGTCATTTGGGTAATATGTTTTTAGACATATTGGTTTTAATAGCCACCATGGTAGGTGAAACATCTTAAAAAATTTTGACACATTAATTTTGGCTGTATATTTCAAATCTTCCACTAAATAAAATTATGAAATGAGCTGATGTGCCTGCACCAATATATGTTAATGAATCTAGATGGCTTCCTAAATCATATGACATATGGGGAGGTCAGCTGCTAAGAGAAGAAGGAACAAAAATAGAAAATTATTCAGTAGAGACCAAAGTCCCACCTATTTGTATGGACCATGGAGATCACTGTTTAAAGATCAAATCCCAAGTGTGGTTTCAACTGTAAGTAATAGTTCTGCCAAATAAAGCCACATATCGATATTTTTATTTTAAACCTTGGCTTTTATATGATCGACTTTTGTTTATTTTTCTCCTCCAAAATTATCACCATGCCATCAACAGGTAGTAACAATAATATCTGATTGCATTTATTGGGTGGCATGTAGGTCCCACACTGCAGAGATTTACTTAATACCTCCTCTGGACATGTCATTAACTGGATCTTTCATGGTTCTGCTACAGCTAAACATTCCATCAAGGATCTAAATGGAATTGAGAAAACAATACTCATAGTACACAGGCAAAAGTATCTGTTGTGAGGCATGATAGAGGTATGTCAGAACCTCAGTCTAAAATAAAACATGATACTCCTCATTCGTCTTTGTAGAAGTTATATCAGCATTACATCTTTTACATGTCTGGAAGAGATCTTATATAAAAATGGTAACAGCACTCTACTCTCTTTTACCATAAATTCAACCCAATCCACCCAAGCATTTTTTCATCTTCCTTATATTATCATGATCAGCAAAGCAAATTGAAATGCTTCCTAATTTATGCTTACACATATTGATTGTACTTTTTATACCTATTTAAATCTTTAGAGTGATTAAATGGTATGTAAATATTTAAACAGGTGTAAAAATTAAAATCAGTACAAGTAGGCAGAAATTCAGAAACATTTCAATTTACTATAGATACCTACTAACAAATCGAGCTGCTTAAAGATTGCAAGAATTTCTAGGTAAATTAGTAAAATGCAGAAGGGGATTTGTAGGTTTTTTTTTTTTTTTGCAGTTGTATTAGGAATTGTTAGCATGATGCAAGATGGTCACAGAGCAGTAACTGGAGTGAATCTTCATCAGTTAGTACAAACTACTCAGTTGGTGCAAACTTGGCATGAACATTCCGATAGATTATGATAACCTCAAAATTCTATAGATGAAAAATTGGCAACTCAAATAGCAGACTTGCAGCAAGCAGTTGTATTGTTGGGAGGCCATTTAGTTAGTTTCAAAAACAGTTACAGTTTAAATCAATGGAAAAACTCTTCATTTTGTGTTACTCCTCATCATTATAATAATACACTTTTCCCTTGGGAGAATGTCAAAAATATTTAATGAATCAAGGGAAATTATCCTTTGAGACTGAAAATCTAAAAAAATTTAGACATTTAACAAACTAAAATTACTACAAAAGTTAATCTGTTACAAGATATGGACAAAAAATAGAACATTTAACTCTGTTAAAACAATTACATTTTTTTGCAAACATCTACTGTTGTTCTATATGATATAAGGTTTTGCATTCATTCCTTTTTATACTTTGGCCACACTCATCCATAAAACCCTACAACATAGGAAGAGAAATCACAGTCTTCACATTAACTCTTCAAAAGATTGTTCATAAACAGAAAGAGGGAAATGTGAAGAAAGATATGTCATAAATTAAGCTAAGCATGTATAATCTTTTGTTACTGCAGGGACTTTGAGCTCTGCTAGGCCACATGATTGTTTTGCAGAAAGTCTTGCTGATGTTTATTGGAAAATGAAATTTCTGTGTTGAACTATGGCTGCCTATGTAAGCCCCACCCTGCTTTCAGGGAACCATGCTGGACCTGCAAGAGCCCTAGGGATACAGTACGGCCTCGACTGGGCAACCATGATAGGCAGATGGGACCTTTAGGCTGGAAAAAGACCTGAAGCCGCAGTAACGACATGGGGAAATGAAAACAGGACAGTAGTTCCAGTAAAATGCTGCTGAGTACTTTATACTCATATTTTATACTTTTAGTATATTATAATTTAAAGTTTTTATGTTTAAGAATTTCATCTATTTCATATTGAAATTTTTCATTGGTTAGATGTCAAATTCTATTTTTACCTCATTTTCCACATGGACATTAATTTTCTAGTTCCATTAACAAAAAGACTGCCCTTTCTCACATGTGTATTTTTATCACCTTTGTTGAAGATCGGTTCTATAGCTATATGGCTATCTCTTTAGATTTCTATATTCTATTCCAATAATCTGTATGTTTGCTTTAATGTCAACAGCATTCTGCTTGATTATTTTCATGTATGTTTTGAAATCAGGTATAATAGTGACTTGTGGTTAATTCTTTTTCTTTAAGATGAGTTTCAGTAGTATGGGGATTTGCTGTTATATATATAAGTTTTACATTTTTGTAGTTCTGTGAAGAATAACCTTTATATTAGAAATTTGATAGAGATTTATGGAGTCTTTAAAACTGAATCATTTTGTGTTTATATTTTCTCATGTATCTATCTATATATTTTATCTTTTTAAAAAAAATTTTAGAAAGGTCTATAAGTCTATGTGCTAGACATAAATCTCAGGGCCTTTTCAGTAAATTATATACCAAGGCTTTTCTTCATATTTTTTTATTTTTATTTATTTTATTTTATAAAATTTTATTTATTTATTTATTTATTTGTGATGTTTGTGTGAGGGTGTGTGTGTGTGTGTGTGTGTATTGTGTGTGCAGTGGGGATTTCTATGTGTAAATATATTACATCGCAAAACAAGCATACTTTGAAATCTTTTTATTTTTTTTTTCAATTTGGATGCAGTTTCAAACTGTTACCTGATTGTTCTTGCTTGTATTTCCAGGATATATTAAATAAATGTGATGAAATTAGACATCTTTGTCTTATACCATATTGTAGAAAGAAAAGCTTCACATTTTCATTATTCATTATAATATTAGATGTTTGTTTTAAATGGTTTTTATTTATTGATATGCATTCACCCTATATATAAATTGTTGTATTTTTAGCATTAAGGTATATTGACTCTATTAAATGCCTTTTCTGTATTTATTGAGAAAAACATAAGGCATTTGTCCCCCATTATTGAAATGTGGCATAGGGAATTATGTCAGTTTCACATTGAGCAATCCTTGAATCCAGCAATGAATTTCACTTCATCCAGATGAATAATTTCAATTTGCTGTTGAAATTTGCCAGCATTTTTGAGGATTTTTGCCTGTATATTCATCAAGGATATTACTCTGTAGTTTCCTTTCACTTTCTTGTATGTTACTGGTTTTGATATCAGAATAATGCTCTCTTTGTAAAATATATTTTGAAAAATATTCTTTCTACAGTTTTTTGAAATACCATAACTAGTACCACTTTGTTTAATGTTTTGTAAAATTTGAGACAAGCCTTCTGGGTTTCTCTTGATGAGAACATTTATTTTTTATTATTGATTCAATGTCATTACTCTGTTATGTATAGGTTCCATTTTTTCTTTATTGTTCTGTGTTGATGATGTGTATTTTTTCAAGAATTTAGCCATTTCTGCAAGATTGGTAAATTGTTTAAAAAATATTTGTTTTCAGTATTCTCAATGCTCTTTCCTATTTTTGTCAGTTGACTCTTATTATATCTCTGACTTTATTTGACTGTTCTCTCCTTTTTATTCAATTTTGCTGATATTCAATTTTATGATTTTTGTTTTGTTAAATATTTGTATTTTTTCTAATTCATTTATTTCTGTTCTGATATTAGTTGTTTCTTGCCTTCTACCAATTATTTGTTTTTTGTTTGTTTGTTTGTTTTTTGGTACCAGGGATCGAACTCATGACCTCGCGCTTGCCAGGCAGGCGTGTTTTTTTTATTTAAAGAGAAAAAACAAAAGAAAACAACCAAACAAAACAGAAAAAGGGTAGCAACAATACAGAATTCCAAAGGCAAAAAATAAAAGAACCACAAGAACAACAACAAAACAAAAACAAAAACACTAAGAAATCGCCACTTGATAAGTTACCTACTGTCATCATTGGAAATAGTTGTTCAATTTATAAAATTAAAGCACACAAAGTAGACATTCAAACAGTGAGACTATTAACAGTTCTGCTCAACAATCTAACAAAAATAGTAATGTGGTCATCTATCTTACACACTTAAACATGCATGCAATTATATCCTTTAGAGCACTTTCTTTTCCCCTCTTTATGTGTATATATATATATATATATTTTTTTTTTTAATTTTATTTTAAGGGGGGTAAAATTAAACACAACAAACCAGAACAGAATGGGACCTAAGAAGGCATAAATTTCAAAGCTATAGAACCAGGGATCTTCACTATCTGTCATATTGTCTCTTGTTTTCTTCCAAATGGTTGTCCTTGAGATACAGCAGTAACTTGTTTGAGATTATATTACTGTATCAGTCAATGTTTTACTAGAGCAACAAATACAACACAAGATATACAAATGTATAAGAAATTACAAATCATCTTAGGATGGTCAGTCACAGAACAGGATGAGAAACAGTGCAGAGGGTGTCTGCACACTGAAGGTCGAAGTTTTCATTGCAAGGCCTGGGGTTCACTGCAGTTTTGATGCAAGTCTCATTCAGGAGGTCAATGGGTTATATTCCAGAAGGCTAGAGGATCCACCATGGAAGCCAAAGCATCTGTCCTGGAATGAGGGACAAACTGAAGGCAAAGAAGAGCTTTTCTGAAGAGCAGCAACAGATCCAGCCTTCTTTATTTCTTTTTTACACTATCAAGGAGATGAGCCACCCTATGGTGGTCTTCTGCAGCGTAAGTTGTAAATTGGCTGAGGCACTTTAGCTAAGTTTCTAAGCTCCTCAAATGGGTACAATCAAGCAGCCATTACACTTAACTTTTTTGAATTTGAGTGTTGAATTTATAAACTTCCATCTGAGTATATCTTTTGCTCTGTCCTACGGTTTTGCTATATGTCAATTTTTTCAAGGGTTTTTAAATTCTCTTCATCTTTTCCCCAATCCATGGATTTATCAAAAGTAAGATTTTAAATTTAATTGCTAATTTGAATCAGTCTTTTGGTTCTGGAAGCTTTCTTTGAGAGAATATGTTCTCAATTTTTGCTTCATGTTTCTTAATCAGTTATTTATCTAATTTTAATATCTATTTTTATTAAAAATTAAATTAATATTTAGGTGATGTATGTACTTTATCTAAAATTCTCTTATAATATTAAAATCTCACAAATTATGATTAATTTGTCAAATTATACTTGAAATTTTAGGAAACCTAATTTGGAGGT
>PVJX010052168.1:0-10053 GCA_004027295.1 Dolichotis patagonum | reverse complement strand
CGTTTTTGGCTATGTCTTATTCCCTTACGAGGAACTGGCCCACGAGTACCTGTTCAGCACCTCCCCAGTTCTGCAAGCTGGGAAACTGCACCAAAAGGTCCAGGACCCTTTCCTGCTTCAGGCCAAGTTCTTTGAAATCCCCATGAACTCCATGGATCCAAAAGAATACAACATCCTTGGGCCAGTGCAGAACTGGCCCAAGGATGCAACTGATGCAAAACCATCCTTCCCAATCCCCACAGCAGAATGTTTCTGACCACCTCAGACCCAGAGGACCCTCTGAGTAGGTACATTAACGTCAGCTATATCTGAGGCTACCATGGGGAGAAGGTGTACATCACTATGCAAGCACCCATTGTCAGCATGGTGGCCGACTTCTGGTGCATAGTGTGGCAGGAGCACACGCCCATCATCATCATGATCACCACCATCAAGGAGATGAATGAGAGGTGCACCAAGTACTGACCAGAGGAGCAGGTAGTATATGACTGCATGGAAATCACCATGCAGAAAGTCATTCACACTGAAGATTACTGGCTGCAGTTCATCTACCTCTGGAGGGGGACTGAAGAAGGAAGCCTGAAGCACTACTGGTTCACATCCTGGCCTGATCAGAAGATGCCAGACTGGGAATCTCCACTCCTCCACCTGGTGCAGGAGGTAGAGGAGGCTGCCCAGAAAGAGGGGTCCTTATGTGCCCCCATCATTGTGCACTGCAGTGCAAGGATCAGAAGGATCAGCTGCTTCAGTGCCACCAGCATCTGCTGCCAGCAGCTGTGGCCTGAAGGTGTAGGGACATCCTGAAGACCACAGGCCATCCCCAACAGGACAGAGGTGGCATGATGCAGTCATGTGAACAGTAGCAATTTGCACACAACATTATGAGCCTCTATGAGAAACAGCTGTACCTCCAGTCCCCAGAGTGACCACACACCACCTCCCAGGTCCTCGGGGCCCTGCCCAACAGCTGGGGGCCTTGCCTTGGTTCCTGGCCTGCTCCTACCCAGCCCCTCTCTCCTCCCAGCTCAGTGAGTCCCCTCCCTTCTTGAGCAGCCTGGCCTGGCCCCACCCCAGAAGAGCTCTTCCTACTGTACAAACAGGGAGTGGGAGAGGGCGAGTAAGTACGCACCAGGCCAGCCTTGGGGCCCCAAGGCATGACACATGCCATGTAGCCCTGGGACGTTAGTTTTAATGACAGTTCCATTGCTACTTGATCCAAAATATTCCCATGTCGCACTCTTGACTGTCCCGCCACAGTGCATTCTGTCTGTCCATCCATCTCTGCTGTCTGTACTGGACAGTGTGTCTCCTCAACCCAGGAAAGGGTTCTGAGCTCCAGCCCCTTGGCAACACAGGCAGAAATGCCTGCCTCGTGTCCTCCCACCCCACTTCCTCCAACAAGCAGGCTGCACTGGAATGGGACACAGGATTTAGAGGGTGGAACTGTAGAGGCACCTGGAGGCCAGGCATGGGGAGCTCCCAGTTGGTGATGGTCTCTGGTTGGGGTGGGCATCACAGAACAGGTGGCCTCTGGGTTTTAGGTGCCTTAGGGTGGCAGTGACCAGCCTGTGAGGTGTGGGGCAGGAAGGGTACAGGTCAGGGTGGAACCCCAAAGCTCTGGGTCATAATGGGAGTGGGAGGGGGAGTTCAGAGGGCAGGTCAGGAACTCCACCTCCCCATCTGTGTGACACATCTTTTCTGCTTCAAGGTGGGGAAGCTGTTCTGAGAGTCTCGCTGCGTGTCATTCTGCATGTGTTCCCATGTCCATGTGTGTGTTGAGAGCCCGTGTCAGCAGGGCGTGCATGACTCTTTGGCAGCATGTGTTATCTTGGAGCCACATGTTTTTATTGCTGACTTTAAATATATATTCTACTACAGAAATATTTGGTGTCTCTTTATAATTTACCCATGTTCATTGAAAAGAGCAATAAACAGAGCATTTTGCAAAAATAAAAAGAAGTGATACTGGGCATCCTTGTCTTATTCCTAATTTTAGACGTATATTTTAGTCTTTCCCCATTTAGTATAGTGCTGCCTGTAGGTTTGTGATGAATTTCCTTTATAATACTCAGTTATAGTCATTCTATATTTTCATTCTCCATGGTTAATATCATAAAGGAATGTTTGGCAAAAGCTTTTTCTTGATCTGTTGATATTTTAACATGGTTTTCTACTTTGCTCCTATTTATATGATATACTACATTTATTCACATAAGTATGTTGAAACATTCTTCAATCTCTGGGATAAAATCTACTTAATCATGATATATGAGCTTTTTTATAATGTTCTGCATTCTACTTGCTAGTACAATATACCCCAACAAGGTTGTGGTTGAGTGTTCATGGACTCAGTCTTTCCTGAATGTTTCCTTTGAACCTGTTTACAGAAATCACACAATTTTGTAGAAACCGCAAATATCATCTGAAATTGTCCTGCTTGTTTGTTTTTGGTGAAAGGTGTGCAAGTAATCAATCTGAGAATGTTATTCAGCTCTCACTGTTGATTGAGTGCTGTCCTATAACCCCATCTGCAGCAGATGCAACAATATTTCTACATCATAACAGGTTGCTGTACTAAGTGGACCTACTTTGAGGATTTTCAGTTTTGTACTTAGACTCACAAGACCCCTAGGAGACTACCAAAATGTTCTACATGTTCTAATGCTTTATTATGGCAGCATTTTAATAAAATACATCACTATGCAAGATGTAACATATTTAGGAAATAAACTATAAATACAGGTATTTATAGTATTTTTTGACAGAATCTGAAATTCTTGGCTTTTCACAATTCACAATATTCTAGGAACATGAGGTTTGCTGTATCTTGTTGAGGATTTTTGCATCTTTATACAACAACAAGTTCAGCAATTTTTAATTTGGCTTTTTATCTGGGTTTGTAATCAGTATAATACTGGCTTTCATTAATGATATTAGGAGCACCATATCCCTCCTTTAAACTTCTTTGAATAGCTTCAGGTGTACTGGTGATAAAATGTACCTGAACATTTAGTAGAACTCATTGGTGAATTATCCCAGTCCTGGGTTTTTGTTGGGTGGTAAATTATTTTTTGCTCATTCAATTTCATTGCTTGCAATTGGGTTGTTCAGCCTATTTGTGTCTTCTTGAGTTAGTTTTTTGGTAGTTTGTATTCACCTAGGAATCTGTCCTTTTTTTCAAAATTTGCCAATCTTTTGGAATATAGTTTTTTGAAGAGTTACTATTTCCTAGATTTTGAAAGTTTTTGTATTTAATACCTAATTGCATTGATATGTGTCTTTGCTTTATCTCTTGGTGAGTTTGCCTAAGGACTTACCTATTGTATATATCCTTTCAAAGAATTATCTCTTCAATATGTTGACTTGTTTTACAATTTTTTAAGTCACAATTTCCTAAAATTTGCAGTGATTCAGATGATTTTTTAAAAGACTGCATTCATAGTGTCTCAGGCTTCATTGAGTTGTACATGTCTTCTTTAATTCTTTCTGTGACCCATTGGTTGTATAGGGATAAGTTTTTGACTTTCCAGAAGCTTTTACCTTTTCCAAATTTTCTTCTGTCATTGATTTTAATTTTCATTGCATAGTGTTCAAATAACATGCATGGGGTAATTTCAATTCTTTTATGTATACTTAAGCAGACTTTGTGGAATAGTATGTCACCTATTTTGGAAAAGTACCATATGCTGCTGAAAACAATGTATATACTTTGTTGTAGAAGGGTGGAAAACTCTGTATCAATGAAATCCATATATTCAAGGGTATGCTGCAGCCTGAAAACTATTTTATTGGTTTTTTGTTAGTTGATCTATCTCTGTATGAATGTGTGGTGTTAATATCCCCTAGTATGGTTATACTGATTTTTATTTGATCTTTAAATTTTAGAAGATTTTGTTTTATGAAAGTACCTACTCAAATATTAGGTGAATAAAAAGTTCTGCAATGTTATTTTTTCTTGTGGTTTATTCCTTTAAATAGTACATAGTAACATTATTTGTCTCTTGTAGTTAGTTTTAATTCAGGTTTACCATGCCTGATAGTAGAATTATTAACCCTGCTAGCTTTTGGAGTCCTAAGCAGGCAATGTTATTCTTGGTCCTTTAATTTTTAGTCTACAAACGTCTTTTTAGACTAAATTTTGGATAAATTTTTACATGCAGCAGATTTGGGAATTCTGTTTTTGATCCAGTATTCCTGTCTGTGTTTTTGAATGGAGACCTGAGGTTAATAACATTGACAATATAACTGAGATATGTTGACTATTTGCTTTCATTGCTTTTCTTATGTGTTGGGTTATTTTTGTTTTTGTTTTCCAGATGCTTTTGTTGCTAATGTTAATGCTAATGTCCTTGCTAGTTTTCTGTCTGTTTTTAGCTGAGCTCAGTTTGTTGTTTTGTCAAGAATAGTATTGAGTATTTTCTCTGTAGCTGATTTAGCACTCATATTTTCTGCACTGGTCTTTTAATGAAAATACATTATTTCTCCATTTTTGATTAGTTGTTCTACTGAGTAATTTAATATAGGTTGAAAGTTATTAGCTCTTATGGTTTGAAATATTTTACTCTAAACTCTTCTGACCTTTAGGATTTGTTCTGAGAAGTCTGCTGTGATTCTAATTGCTTTACTTTACATGTCATTTTTTTCTCTAGTTGCCTTTGAACTTCTCATTTTTGCTAAATATCAGAAAGTTAATAAGATATGCCTTGATGAACTTCTTCCATCACAATAATTTGTTATTTCATAAGAATTACTTTTGTTTTCAACTCTTTTCTTATGTTTGTGAAATTTTCTTGTGTAATTTCTGTAAGAATATTTATGAATACATCTGTGTAATCATCTGATTTTTCTCTCTGACTAGACATTGAGTGGGTATTTTCTGTCATCTAGTAGCTGTTGAAAGGTCATCCCATGTTCTTTTATTTTCTTTCAGGGTTGTTGGAGATCTTTATTGTAATCTTAATTCGCCATTTTGTCCTCAATAACAGACATTCTGTCTTCACATTAGTCATTTCTGTAACAAACAAATTCTGTACTGTTTTTATTTCAATTATTTCTGTCTGACATCATTTCTGGGATTCTATATAATTGTTGACTCTGTCATTCAAATTTTGAACTCTTTTGGTTATTTTTTCAAGTTTTTTAATTATTTCCCTAAATACTCCATGAACATCTTAAGTGTAATTGATGTGAAATTTTAGTTCATTGTCCATTTGAATTCATATATTGTCTTTAACCCTTCTAAGGGCTTGTCATGCATTTTTGCTTCTTAACATGTGTTTTCTCTCTTTTTAGCCCATTGCTGTGCCTCAGGAGAGTTGGGAAATTTAGAGATCTCTTGTTTCTTTGTTTCTCCATTCTCCTACTTGTATTTATGCTTGCTTGTTTGATTCTCTCTCTCTCTCTCTCTCTCTCTCTCTGAATATATATATATATATATATATATATATATATATATATATATATTCTCTACACATACTACAACAGTTTATTACTTGTGATCTGATGACTTTAGAGGAGACACACACCTCTGTTTGTGGGCCAGTTCTTGGGACAGAAGGCACAACAAATGTAACTAAACCCTTAAGTATAATCCTATGGATTAAGTATGGATCACCTTGAGAAGTCAAGATTCCAGCCTCCTATAGGAAGAATCACTGATCTGTAAAGAATGCTCCCTTGCTATGTGATTCACTTCCCAATTTGTCCCTGATTTGGTCAATTTTACTTGAACAATTAAACTTATTGTTTACCTGTAGCTCTGTCCCACCTATGCCCATCTGCATTGTGAGTTCCCAGTTTTCCTCAACTTTAGACTCATCTCACCTCAAGATTTTACTCTACAAAAGTCCCTAGAAAAGATAGTGTGGCAACCCACTCAGGACCCCTTCTGTCCCTCTCTCAGACAGAAGCTTTCTTTTTCTCAATAAATTATTTCTGCTCTTAATCTCCATTGTTTTTAAAATTCATTATTTGATTTTAGAGAATATGAATTTGTTCTGGACATGTAGTAGATTGGGAGTTTCATTCCCCCATATCAGTACTGACAGTTTTACTAGGATATTTTCCATGGCAATGACATGGCATGGAACAAAGCCGAATCACTTTTTAGTTAAGAAAATCTACTTTGTTATTAAAATTTGCTTACAGGAAATGCAATAAAGTAGGTAAGACATGTAAAAGCCATACACTTACAATTGGAAGATTGAGGAATTATACCAGTGAGGACAAGAGTTACTCTGAGGTAGCTAGGTATAGTACATGAAGAAGAATTTACATGCTTGGAAAAACAATAAAGAAATATGTTAATAATATTGCCTCAGGTGGTTGAGGAGAGGAAACCAGATAAAAGGCTGAGATGAGGGGTAAACACTAAACACCAATCATACCAGATCTAATAGACAAACAAATATAAAAAGCTAACAATTTATTTTCTTTATTTTAAAGAGGGTAAAATAAAATATAACAAAACCAAACAAAGCACATCAGAAGAAAACAATGCAAGTAACACAGGACTTCAAAGCAAGATAATAGGAGATCAACAGTGGCTAACATAATGCCACTTGTTTTCTTCAAAATAGTCATCTATATCGTCACACACAATGAATTCAAACAAAACAAAAATAGTATAAAACTGATAAAAACAGAAGAATGAAATCATTACTATACCAGACAATAGGATAATCAACAATGGCTAGCATAATGTCCCTAGTTCTCTTCAAAGTGGCTGTTCATATTTTCATATGTCTTGAAATTAAATACTACAAAACAGACTGAAACCACTCTAAACAAAGAAAAAAAGGATTACTGAACTTCACAGCTTGATGATAGGAAATCACCAATGGATACCATAATGTCTCTTTTTCATCAAAGTAGTTGTTCATATCATCAGGAATAGTATAATCAATTATCATAAAATGTTGAGGAGAAGATCTAGGCATATATAAGCTTCTACATGTACATTTATGCTTTCTACATTAGAGAGGAAAACAACAAAGCAAAAGAAATTACTAGAGAAACAAGAAACAAAAAAGATAAATAGCAATAACAAAGAGCCCAAAACAATGACAAAATAGGCTTTCAAAACAAAGTGGAAGGAACAGCATTAAGGCTGTTATTTTACATAGGAATCTTCAAAAGAGTTCCTCAGGTTACCAGACAGAAACAAGCAAAATTGATCCAATCATATGAATATCAAGTTTTTTTTTCCAAAAGTAACAGAATTAGTAGCGCAATCATCTCAGCCAACTTAAGTGTATATATAAAAATTTATGTTTTTACTTTTCCCTTTATTTTTTTCTCCTTTTCCCCTCTGATCAGATACTTACTCTTTGACAGGATGCAATGAGGATTTTGTAACTTATTTAATCTTAAAATTTTTGCAGTAAGGAGAAAATATGGTATTTACACATGTGAGTATGATTTATTTCACTTATCAGTGTAATCTCAAGTTGCATCCACTTATGTATATAAGCCTCACTGTGATCATTATTTATAGCTGAGTAGTACTCCATTGTATAAAAGTACTGCATCTTTCTTATCCATTCCTCAGTTTATGGGTATTTAGGTTGTTTCCAAGATTTGTCTGCTATAAACATGGGTACACATATGTCATTGTGATATATATATGATATGGAATATGCCCATGAGTGGAATAGCTGGGTCAAATGGGATTTCCAATCCAAGATTTTTGAGGAAACTCCAGAGTGGTTTCTACAGTGGTCACACCAGCCTACACCCCAACCAACAGTGCAGAAATGTTCCTTTTTCTCTACAGCCTCTTCTTTATTTGTTGTTGTTTTTCTTTATCCTAGCCATTCTCTCTGGAATGATATGGACCTCAGAGAAGTTTTTAATTTACATTGATTTAATGATCAATAATGCTGAATATTTTTTCATGTGTTTATATGTCATTTGTATTACTTTAAGCTGTGAAGTGTATATTTATCTGAGGTGCCCATTTTTGGATTGGGTCTTTGTTTTTTTTTATTTTATTTAAAGAGAAAAAAAGCAAACAAAACACAATAAAGGGTAGCAACAATACAGAATTCCAAGAAAAAAAGAAAAAGAACCAAAAAAACACTAAGAAATCATTACTTGACAAATGACATACTGACATCTTGGAAATAGTTGTTCAAATTACAAAATTAAAACATGCAAAGCAGACACTCAAACAGTGAGACTGTTAACAGTTCTGCTCCATGATCTGACAAAAACAGCAGTATGATCATCCATTTTACACACTCAAACATACATGAAATTATATCAAAAGGGTAAAATTAAACACAACAAAACAGAACAAAGCAGGTCACAAGAGAGCAATGTAAGAGACAAAAATTTCAAAGCTAGACAATCAGAGATATTAACTCTGTATCATATTGACTCTTGTTTTCTTCCAAATAGTTGTCCATATTTTCACATACAGGGAATTCACATGAAACAACATAGTATGGAGCTGATCTGAACAGCATGAGAAAGGTGTTTCAGGTCTCCAAGACCAGACAATAGGGAAGCCAAGAATGGCTGTCATAGTGTCTCTCCTTCTCTTCAAAACAGCTGCCATACCTTCATGTATGCTGAACTTAAACAAAACAAAACAAGCTAAAATCACTCTGAAAAAGAATGATAGCATTGCAGGATTTCACATCGTGACATTACAGAATCAGCACTGGGTAATGTAATGTCTCTTTTTCTTCAAAATAGTTGTTCATTTCAACATGCATTATATATTTGGTTCTCATAAACTGTTTATAAGCTCTACATGTGCATGAGTTTCTACATGTATATCTATTCTATCTGTTTTAGAGGGAAAAACAAAACAAAGCACGACAAAACAAAACAATTCCTAGAAAAGCATGAAGCAAAAATTCATATAAAACCACAAGATGATCTACAATGGTTACCATGATGTCACAGCAATATATAACAACATTAATAAAAAACAAAGCATTGGAGATATAAGACTTCAAAAGCAGGCAATAATCAAACCAGAGTGGGTATCTTATTGAATCTTTTCATCTTCAGTGTAGTTGCCTATACTCTTAGACTTGATGCTATCAATCATAACAGATTTGAATAAAATCAGTCAATACAAGATAATACTCTAGCAAATAAGATTTAAATAAGATTGGTCATAATAAGATACTGTAAGTTATATAGGGCTTCAGATTAAGTTGATAGGAAATTAAGGATGATTACATATTATGTCCTCTTATTTTTGGGGTAGCTGACCTTGTCCTCAAGTCTAGAGCAAGTAGACAAACTGGAACAGCATATAATCCATCCAAGCAGAGTGATGAGAATAATGTAGATTTTAAATCTTGTTACCCCACTAACAATATCCTCTGCCTTCCTTTTTTAGACAATTCCTCCCCTTTCACTCCCATAGGGTGCACTGATTATTTTGGGTCCCACTGCCTCTTTATATAGAGCATCTCAATGGACCCTATCTCTTGATCTGCTCTGCCTGTGTTTCTCTCTGTTAGTATTTCATGGCCCTCTATACTAGATATTATAGCCAGTCTTCTCTGCCTTATTTCTGCTATCCTATTTTTCTGCCATTGGTAGTCTATTTTTCTCTTCCACTCCATTGTCTGTCCCATTCACTGAGGCCTCTCTGCCACTGTTCCTGAAATGCTTGTATTATTTTTCTCTCTTTCTAAAATGTCCTTTACTATTTTTTGTAGGATTGGATTGGTTGTCACAAATTCTCTTAGTTCCTCTTTGTCATGGAAGTGTCTTTTTTCTCCATTAATATCTAGAGAGAGTTTTGCAGTATACATCAATTTGGGCTGGAGAGTGTTCTCCTTCAGCCCTTGAATTACCTTACTCCAAGCTCTTCTTGACCTGGTGGTCTGTGTTGAGAAATCTGCCGTGATTTTGATGTGTTTTCCTTTATAGTTGATCTGTTTCTTTTCTCTGATGGCTTTTAATATTCTGTTCTTATATTGAATTTCTGGGATCTTGATTATTATGTGTCTGGGTGCAGCTCTGTTTTGGTTGTAGGTGGCTGGAGTTCTGTATGCTTCATACATCTGCATATCATTTCCTTTTTCT
>PVJX010052167.1:0-10036 GCA_004027295.1 Dolichotis patagonum | reverse complement strand
CTATTAATCTTGTTATTTTTCTTTGCATCATCTTGCAGGTGTTGAATTGTTATTTCCTGCTTCTTTGTTATTTTTAAAAGATCTTGTCTTTCCTGCTCACTGGCTGCAATCTTATCTTCGAGGTCTGAAATTCTATCTTCAGTTTCATTGAGGTGGTTTTTACAGCTTTCAATAGAATTTTTGCTTTCCTATATATCTCTTTGAATCTGCTTTATGCATTCTGTTTGTTTCTTATATTGTTCTTTCGGGGATTATATCTGTTTGCTTTGTTCCTCTAAATTTTTAGCTGTGTTTTCACTAGATGCATTCACTATTTCTTTCACTGTTTTTATCAATTCTTCTTTTACCTGGGCAAGTATTTCTGGTTTGAATTTCTCCATAGCTTTCCCTATTTGCATATTTATTTCATTTGATATCATTTCATACATTTCTGGTGTATGGCTTCTTTTTTCTTCTATGTACACAGCTTCTAAGCTTTCTTGGGGAGGGCTAGGGCTTTGAGCCTGCCTTTTGGTCTTTCCTTTTGTCATTTTTCTGTATTTCCTTACTTTGAGTGGTGTTCCAAAGCTTTCTCTCCATGTGTGGTGAATTACCTGTTACACCCTCAGTTCCTGGAGGGGCAGTGGCTCCCCCACAGGCTCTTGGCTTCCTCACAGGGTCCTAACTCCCCTCTCTTGGCTCCTGGCTCCCTAAGTTGTAAGGCGAATGCTGGGTGTGGCCACCCTGGAGCCTGTGGAATCTCAGGCAGGCCAGGCCACCTTGCCACCTGCTTTGTCCCAGGCAGGTCTCCAGGAGGTTCCCTGTGAGTGAATTGTGGGCCTACAGGTCCCAAAGAGTCAGGCCAGAATGTTGGTTTCTGAAAAGTTCCTGGTCCCAAACAGACCTGGCCAAGATGCCAGTCTCCACAATATTCCCAATCCAAACATCCCGGGCCACTCTGTGGGTCCGAGAGTTTTGGGTCCCAAAGAGACAGTCGCGATGCTGCTTTCTGGGAGACTTCCTGGGGGTGAAGTGCGGGGCTAGAGGCCCAAACAGACCTGGCCCAGATGCCGGTCTCCAGGCAGTTCCCTGCGGATGAAGGGCGGGCCTACGAGTCCCAAACAGTCATGCGGAGATGCAGGTCTGCGCAGACTTTAGATCCAAAACCAATAACCACTTTTTTTGGATGAGAAAAAAGAATAAAAACAATGATACAAAATTTCAAAACAAGACAATAGGATAGTAACAATGGTTAATGCATTATGTATTATTATCTTCAAAGCACTTCTTTTTTAATGGTTCCTCAGTTGTTGAGCATTTGGGTTGTTTCCAAGATGTAGGTATAACAAATTGTGTGGCTATAAACCTGGGTGCACATATATTGCTATAGCATATCATTTTCAGTTTTTCTGAGAAAATACCCAGAAAGAGAACAGCTGGGTTGAATGGGACTTCCACTCCTAGTTTTCTGAGGAATCTCCACACTTATTTCCACAGTGGTTGTACCAGTCTACATACCCACCAAGTGGAAAAGCATTCCTTTTTCCCCACAGCCCCACCAACGTTTGTTATCGGTTGATTTCTTGATGGCAGCCATTCTTTCTGGAGTGAGATAGAATTTCAATGCTGTTTTAATTTGCATTTCTTGAATGACTAGTGATGTTGAGCATTTCTTTATGTATTTATTCACCATTTGTATTTCTTTATCTGAGAAGTGAATATTCATCTCAGTTGCTCATTTTTGGATTGAGTCTTTGAATTTGGGGGGGGTCTGATTTCTTTTAGTTCTTTGTATGTTTTAGATATAACTCCTTTGTCTGACAGATAACTGGCTATAATACTTGCCCAGTCTGCAGGTTGTATTTTTACTATGTCAGTGATTTTTTTGTTGTACAAAATTATTTTAGGGTGAGATTCCATTTGTTGATTCTCTGTAGTATTTCCCGTGAAGTTTGGGTTTGGTGCATGAAGTCTGCCTACAACTATGTCTTCAAGATTTTTACCTATTTTGTCTTCCAGTAGATTTAGTGTTTCTGTTTTAATATTTAAATCTTTATTCCATTTTGACTTTAGTTTAATGCATGATGATAGACATGGGTCTAGTTTTAGTCTAGTTTGGCCATGTGGAAAGCCAGTATTTCCAGCACCATTTATTAAAGAGGTCACCTTTCTTCAGGTGAACATCTTTGACTCCTTTGTCACAGATAAGGTGGCTGAATGTGTTGGAGATCTGTCTGCATCTTTTATTCTGTTCCACTTATATTCAAGTCTTTTTTTGTTTGTTTGGGTTTTTTTTGCCAATATCATGTTGATTTTGTCACAGTAGCCTTGTAGCATAATTTCAAGTCAGAGACTGTGATGCCCCCTGACTTTCCCTTGTTGCTTAATATTGCTTTTGCTATTCTATGTCTCTTCCAGTTCCAAATGAATTTTAAGATTGTTTTCTCTAATTCTGTGAGGTATGCTAATGGTATTTTAATTGGGATTGCGTTAAATATGTATAAAAATTTTGGAAATATGGCCATTTTCACTATGTTGGTTCTTCCTATTCAAGAGCAAGGAATATCTTTCCATTTTTTGATATTCTCTTTGATCTCCTTTTTCAGAGTGGTGTAATTTTCAATATATGGATCTTGTACTTTCTTTGTTAGATTGATTCCTAAGTATTTAATTTTTTTTGGATGCTATTGTTTGTGAAGGGTGTAGTTTCCTAATTTCTCTCTCTGTGAGTTTGTTACTTGTGTGTAGGAAGGCTATTGATTTCTGAGAGTTGAGTTTGTTCACAGCTATGTTACTGAATTTGGTTATTAAATCTAGAAGTCATTTGGTGGAGCTTTGGAGGTATTCTATTTAGAATATTATCTTATCTGTAAATACTTAAAGTCTTGCTTTCCTATCCTCATTCCTTTTGTCTGTTTCTCTTTTCTAATTGCTCTGGCTAATGTTTCCAGAACTATATTGAATAAGAATGGTGACAGAGGACATCCTTGTCTTGTTCCTGATTTTGGAGTGTAAGCTTTCAGTTTTTGGCCATTTAGTATGATATTAATTGTTGGTTTGTCATAGATGGCTCTTATAAGATTGAGGACAAGACTGTTTATTTCATTTTTCTGTAGGGTTTTTATCGTGATTGGGTGTTAGATTTTTTAAAATGATTTTTATGCATCCATTGAGGTGATCATGTGATTTTTCTTTCACTCTGTTAATATAGTACATTACATTTATTGATTTGCATATGTTGAACAATTTCTGTATCCCTGAGATGAATCCTACTTGGTCATGATGTATAATCTTTTTGATGATTTGCTGTGTTCTGTTTGCCAGCATCTTATTAAGGATTTTTGCATCTATATTTTTTAGAGAAAATGGTCTGTAGTTTTCTTTAATGGTTGGATCTTTCTCTGATTTAAGTATCAGAGTAATGCTTGCTCCCAGGAATGATTCTGGAAGTATTGCTTCCCTTACAATGTTATTAAAGAGTTTCAGCATTAGTGGAATTAAGTCTTCTCTAATTTTTTTGTAGAATTCACCAGTAAATCCATCAGGGCCTAGGCTTCTCTTCATTGGTAGGTTTTTAATTACATTTTCAATTTCTTTGATAGATATTGGATTATTTAGAATACTTAGATCTTCTTGATTCAGTTTTGGTAATTTGTATATGTCCAGGAATCTGTCTATTTCTTTTGTGTTTTCCATTTTATTAGAGTACAGGTTCCAGAAGTAGGTATTCATAATCTTCTGAATTTCCACAGGATCCATTGTGATGTTACCATTTCTTTCCTAATTGATTGAATTTGAATACTTTCTTTTCCCATTTTGATAAGATTGACTAATGGCTTATCAATTTGATTTATTCTTTCAAAGAAACAACTCTTTTATTCATTGATTCTTTGTATTGTTTTCTTAATCTCAATTGCATTAATTTATTCTCTGATCTTTATAATTCCCTCTCTTATGAACTTGAAGTTTGATTTGTTCTTCTTTTTCTAGGAGTTTGAGGTTCAAAATTAAATTGTTTAATTGAAAATGTTGGCAAGGCTGCAGGGAAAAAGGAACACTGCTCCACTGTTTGGTGGGAGTGTAGACTGGTGTAGCGACTATGGAAATCAATATGGAGATTTCTCAGAAGACTAGGATTGGAAGTTCCATTCAATTCAGCTATTCCCCTTCTGGATATTTTCCCAGAAAAACTGAAATGGTTATGTCACAGTAATATATGTGCATCCATGTTTATAGCAGCACAATTTGTAATAGCTAAATCTTGGAAACAACCAAAATTCCCATCAACTGCAGAGTGGACAAAAAAGATGTGGTATTTTTACACAATGGAATATTACTCAGCTATAAAAAGGATGATCTTGAGGCCTTCATAGGTAAATGGAGGCAACTTGAGAGTGTCCTCATTAGTGAAATAAATAAGAATCATATTTACAAATATCAGTTGTGTCTCTAGTGTTAAAAGTAATAAGAACTGTAGGAGTAATAAAACCCAAAATTTGTAATTGCTATTGTAAAAATGAGAGGAAAAGAAAGTGCTCTAAAGGATATAACTGCATATATGTTTAAGTGTGTAAGATAGATAACCAGAGTACTAAGTTTTTTTTGGATCATTGAACTGAACTGTTTGCAGTCTCACTGTTTAAATGTCTACTTTGTATGCTTTAATTTTGTAACTTGAACAACTATTTCTAAGCTGACAATATGTAATTTATCAACTAGTAATTTCTTACTTTTTTTGGAAATTCTGTATTATTTCTACCCTTTTTTCTGTTTTGCTTTTTTCTCTTTAAATAATATTAAAAATTGTTTAGTTGAGCTTGTTGTATTTTCCTGATGTGAGAATTTATCGCTATAAATTTCCCTCATAAGACTTTTCATCATGTCCCATAAATTCTGATATTTTGTACCAGTATTTTAACTTAATAGTTGATATTCTTTAATTTTTCTTTGACCCATTGGTTTTTCAGGAGCATGTTGTTTAATTTTCAGGTATTTATGTAGTTTTTGTGGTTTCTTTTGCCTTGATTTCCAGTGTCATTGCACTATGGTCCTGAAATATGTAGGAGATAATTTCAATTCATTCATATTTACTTAAGAATCTTCTATAGATTAATATGCGGTCTATTCTGGAGAACAACCCATGTGGAGAAGAATGTATATTCTGATGTTGTGGAGATGAAACACCCTGTAGACATTTGCTAAATCCATTTGTCCAGAGATTTGTTTTAATTCTGATATTTCTTTGGTGATATTTTTCTGGTTTATCTATCTAATTGTGAGAATGAGGCATTAAGTTCCCCTACTACAACTGTGGTAGTGCTTACTTGATTTTTCATATCTATTAATATTTGTTTTATGTAGTTAGGTATACTGGTGCATATATATTTATGATTGTTATATCATCTTCATGGAATCTTCCTTTACCAAATATGTAGTGACCCTCTGTTTCCTTTTATCACTCTTGGTTTGAAGTTCACATTGTCTGTGAATAGAATGACTACCCCTGCTTTTTTGTAGGATACTATTGCATGGAGTGTTGTTTTCCATCCTTTGACTTTCAGTCTACGAATTTCTTTTTGAATTAAATTTGTTTATTGAATGCAATATATTGTTGGATCTTGCTTCTTGATTTATTTTGCCAGTCTGTTTCTTTTGATTGGTGAGTTGAGTCTGTTTACATTGATGGTTACAATTGATATGTATTGGCTTATTTTTTTCATGTTATTTTCCTATTGTTGGATCCCTGTCTTTTCCTTCTGTTTAATTGTTTACCTTGCCTGATGGCTTCTTTCTAGTGGTGTTCTTGTGGTTGTGTTCATTTTCTCTTTCTAGTGTATGTTTCAGAGTATTATGTACTGATTTGGTGGTCATGAATTTCCTCAAGTGTTCCTTGTCATGGAAGTAACTTATTTCTCTGTCAATTCTGAAAGATAACTTTGTGGGGTGCATCAATCTGGGTTGGAATTTGTTTTGTTTTAGGGCTTGAAATGACTCACTCCAAACTTTCCTTGATTTGAGGGTTTGTATTGAGAAGTATGCTAGGCTTTTGATGGGCTTTTCTTTACAGATGAGTTGCTTCTTTCCTGTAACTGCTTTTAATATTTTTCCTGTGCTGAATTTCTAGAACGTTGATTATTATGTGTTTTGGTGTAGATTTACTTTGGTCATGGATATTTGGCGTTCTATATGCTTCATTTATTCATATGTCAAGTTCTTTATCCATGCTTGGGAAGTTTTCTGATATTATTTCTGTGAAGAGTTTTTGTTTGCTTTTGTTTTGTTTTTGTCTTTTGAGACAGGCTCTCCCTCTACAGTTTTGCTGTTCTTGAGCTCACTTTGTAGCCCAGGCTGGTCTTGAACTTGCAATAGTCCTTCTGCCTCAGCCTTTGGAGTACTGGGATTATAGGTGTTCTATGAAGAGTTTTTTAATGGCATTTGTACTGTCTCCAGCTTGCTCATTGACCCTAGTGAATCTTATGTTGTTCTTATTTGCTTCATCTTGCTAGCATTAGATCATGGCCTCTTGTTGATTTTAAGATTGCATTCTTTTCATGATCACTAGCCACAATTCTGTCTTCAATGTCTGACATTCTATTCTCACCTTTGTTCTATCCGTTGTGTATACTTACTTTATATTTATTTAGTTAGTTAGTTAGTTATTTTTGAAGTGGAGACTGAACTCATGATCTTGTGCTTGCCAGGCAAGCGCTTGTGCCACTGAGCTATCTCCCCTACCCAAATTTGTGTATAATTTCAATGGAGGTTTTAGTTTTGGGATTTCTGTTTGGATCTGTGTCATCAATTCCATTTCTTTCCTATGTTTGGCACATGTGGTTTCCATCATTTTCCTAAGCTTGTCTATTCTTTTATCTGTATTTACTCTAATATCTTTCATTTTGGTCATCATTTCTTTTTAATACAGATACATTATTTTTCCGTAGCCTTTTTCACTTTTGTTGCTATCATGTCAGGAAGTTCCAATGTTTGACTGCCAATTTCATTTATCTCCTTGTGCTCCAGGCTAGTCCTGGGTAGGCTGTGAGTCTGGGGTTGCATTTTGCTTCTGTGTCTTGTCATTTTCCATTTTTATTTTTATTTTGTTTTCTATGTTGATGGTTGCCAATTTCTTATGGTAGATAGCTTTATCACTAGTGTCCAGGTTTCCTCCAGAGATGTCTGTTCTTCAGGCTTGTCTTATACATATAGGTGGTTCTTTGTGTCTATCTCAAGAACCTACCTTCCCAATTTTTTAAGGATTAAAATTTGCTGTTTAAATCAGCACTTAGTCCTTTGATACTTTACTATGGTGTTGTTTATGAACCTATAATCACAGTGTTATCATATGAGGGAGAAAAACAGAATGTAACATATGTGGCATCCTGGCTAAAATAGTACAGTTATCAATAATGATATTTTCAAGTATAGTTTAGCTACTGACAAACTGTGGAAACTATTACCCTGATACCTTTAAACACAGGAGTATATTCTAAAGTTGTATAACAAAATGCAACATATATCATGCACTTTTATGCAGTGATTTTTGCCTCAGTGGAGTGATTTTAGCCTGCTGTAGGGGAAAGAAGGGTGCTTAAAGATGAATGAGGTCACATACAGTAGAATCAAGGCTGAAAGTTAAGGGGTGGTCACCTGGACAGAAAGGAAGGAGTGAAAGAGAAAGTGAAGGGGTATTGTAGTGGATCAGAAAGGGAAGAGACAATGTTTATGTAAAAGTACAATGAATTCAAATGATAGTTTAGGAAAAAGAAAAAGAGGATCAGTAGAAGAAAACAAAAACATGTAAGAAATCTAAGTAGTGAAAAAAGAAGGAAGAGAGAGAAGAAAGAAGGGTAAAAAAGAGACCAGAAAAATAAGAAAGAAATAACAAAAGTAACAAAAACAACAAAAAGAACCAAACAACAGAAATAACCACAAAATACAAAACAAAACAAGCCAAAACTCATCCAGACAACAACAGGATGGCCAATCAGATAAACAAGAGAGAATAAAAGTAGTAAAATTCTTCTGGTATTTACAGTTCTGTAGTAGTGTCTACGATATGTCCCAGAAGTGTGCTGTGTATTCTAGCCAAGTTTGCCATGGCATTTGTGCTGGGTATGGATGTGGTTCCTCTGTTGGTGGAGTTCTCCACGGCCCTTTGACACAGAAGAGCAGATCCACCTGCTCCTATTCTGTGTGTCAGTGTGCCGAAGCTCAGCACTGGCTCACCTAACTTATCAACAGCTGGCGCCTCACTGCTGCTTCACTCTTCTACATTGCTGATCCTGCCTGGACCTTTATGTGTACCTGCACCAGGACCTGGTCTTGCTGATCACACCTGTGCACCGGTGCCAGGGCCTGGTCTGGTCTGACTAATTGTCTCACCAGACACAGGCATCTATCTGTGTGTCACACCCAGGTCCATCTGGTCTGGTCTTACTGATTGCTCGACCCATTTCCAGTAGTATGTGCCCACTACAGGGTCCACCTGGCCTGGTTTTGCCAAGTTGTTTCTCCTACCACAGGCTTGTGTGTTTGCATGCCCAAGACTGCCTGGCCTTGTCTCTGATACTTATCTTCTGATGGATAAATTACCCTCCTTAAAAATATAGGCAATTATAGCAGGACTCATAATGCTAAAACATCAAGAGAAGATATCCAACAGGAAGTATGCCAAAATCATGGTCCTGACTGGTCAAGGCATGGGTAAAATTCATATGAAATGCTCTTTAGTTCCGTAAAAAAAAGGACTACCACTCACCATAATCATACTCCTTTCCATAATTATTCTGTGTTGTTACATAGCAGAATCAGAGTTAGAAAAACACAGGAATAACTTTGGTTGTGAGAGTTAAATAAGCATGTATATCTTTTGTGTTATTTTTGACAAAAAGCTATTCATTCCTTTTTATCATTTTCAGAAGATGGGAAAGTGAATTTAAAGGATTACCTGAATAGATTGATGCAAACGCCATATTTTACTAAAGGTTCAAGTAAGTGAGGATTTTTTAATGATAAAAATTTTGAGTGAAATTGTTTAGTTTTCATTATATGTATTTGTGTAGTTGTGTAATGCTATAACATAAGATAGATAGATATATATATATTTAACAAATGTATTTTGAGTGAAGAGGATTCTAGTCATATTTTCTGTACTTTTATTTTCTGGAATTATGGTATATTGTCCATCACTCAAAAAGGAAAAAATACACAAAATTTGTTTGTGTGATACATTCCAGTGTCCAAGTTTGTGATCTAAGAAGGTTCATACAACTAGCCTTTTTGTTGAAACCTTATCAGTGTCCTCTCCTCTTTTCCCTTATTATTTTTTTATTATTCATGAGTTGTAAAGAAGTGAGACTTTTATGAGAAGATTAATTGTTGAAACATGTAAGGTTCCTCAAAATTTAACTTTTTGAACCTCGGATAGTAAATTCTTAATTGGATTTCCTGAGTCTGCTTTTTTTTTTTTTTAATTTGAGAAGTTAAATAGATTAATTTTCCTAAATTTTTTTCCAACACCAAAACAAAAGTAAATTCAAAACTTCCGATATTTTTAGCTACAAAATATAATTGTTTTTCCCAGCATAGAACTATATCTAGCACGAGGCCAAAATAGTATGTTTTCTAATAGACAAAATATTTTAATTTTAATTTTTGGTTTTCCAAATGAAACCTATAAGACTTTCATAAGTATGTTGTTCATAAATTTAATCTCTTCAGAGTTAATGTTCTGATAGGATAGTATTTATTATATATGGCACTTGAATATTTTTGGACTTGAAAGAATAATTTATCATAATCTCAAAAATAAATATTGCCTTTTTTGATTTTAATATATTAGTACCACCTTTCCATTATTTGGGAAACATTTTTGGATGTACAAATTAAAAAATTGATTATAGTTACATCAAACTATGACCAGTGATCCAACCTTTGGTAAGAGAATTACTTTTAGGGTTAATTATCATATCTTCAAATAAATTTTCATTTTCAGATATGATAGAGAACAGTATAAGCAGATGTTCTGCAATTTCTTTTTATGTAATAATTATTATAT
>PVJX010052166.1:0-10054 GCA_004027295.1 Dolichotis patagonum | reverse complement strand
GGAGAGAGGAGCCCAAATGATACCTGCTCCATGTGAAATGAAGGAGTCTCTCTGCCTGCAGGGATCCATGAAAAAGCCACCCTCTTGGCAACTTGGAAACAGAGCACACTTCCTAAGGAGGCCAGAAGCTGAGGTCTCAGATGACTGTCATCCCACAGATAATTAATGAGTAGCTAAAGGGGTGTCAGGCACCACTAGGGGACCAAGGGGCCAGGGAGCTATCTCTCTGACGTCACCAGCACCCCTTGTGAGGGGTGTTCTGCTGAACACCCCCGGTGGCCTTTGAGGAAGGACTTGCTGTCCAGCTCCCAGCTCTCTACTCCTTTATGGACTTCGTGGCCTGCTGAGCTGCCTGACCTGGACCTGCTTTGGGAGCAGCCCACCTCCAATGACCAGTGGCTACAGGGTCATCACCTGGGCAACTCAGCATGGGGGCTGGGTGCGCTCACTGGCCGGCCCCACCGCCTCTCACCACACAGCCTGGTGCTGGTGGGGCCACTGCATAGAACAATGAAAGCAGATTATCAAGCTGAAGCTGTTGGCTGCTGCCTTGGTGACATAACTGACCACCCTACACTATGGAACCCCCAGCCTGGGTGTTCTGTGCTGAGTTGAGAAGAAACTGTGGGCCATTGCAGCTGTCTGGGTCTTGGTTTCCTTACCTCTGAGGGATTTTTCCCAGTTCCAATATGCAAATGGCTGGTCACTCACTAGGAAATAGAATCAGAGACAAAATAAGCTGCCCACAGGGCCCACCGTCACAGTGTACACTTATAACCTCACCACAGTCTATCCTGCCACTTGCAAAAGAGCTCTGCACCCACTCAGGGCACCCAAGGGTGTCTCAGGAGTGAGGTTCCTCTGAGGGAGCATTGAGAGCAAATTCGGCTCCGGAGGAAAGCAGAGCCCTTGCTCGAAGTGTTTTTTCTCCAGGTTTGGCTGGAAAGAGTCACAGCCATTTGAGACTCAGAGGATGACCCAGGAACCGCCGAACAAATGGCCTTTGGGAGCAAATGGAGGAAGCGGGGTTGGTCTACTCCCATACAGCAAAGGGACGTGGTCCACCCTCCTCACCCTGGGTTTGAGCCAGAGCACCCACTGTTGTTGGGAGGGAGTTGTGGGCCCAGGTAGACCCCAGAAAGCAGCGGCAGTCCTCTAGTCAGCTGTGAATGTTTGTTGTCACAGCTGTTCCTCCAGCTCGGCTGTTCCAGTGAGCAAAGGAATCTGTTTGTCTGAGAAAAAGAATGTAGCAGAGGTGGGAGGAGGCCTGGGCAGCCCAGGCAGCAGCCACAGAACTCCCCCCAAACCAGCCAACCACCCAGAGTCATCACCCAAGGGCCGGGATGCCAAGGTCACCGGCTCAGAGACACTGTCCTAGCCTCCACCCACACCCTTTCAAAGGGCTCCGCTCCTCTGTGGCCCAGGGCTCTGCACTGAGTCCCCAGGGCAGGTGCCAGGCTGATAGGCGGGGCGCACAGAACAGAGGCCCACCCTTCCGCCTGAGGTATTTTATTTACTTCTCCCTTTTACAGACAGCCCTCCCCCTTCCACCACACATGCAGTCTGAGGAGGAAGTCGGTCAGCTGTGTGTGTGTGAGGAAAGAGCACACAGGACTGAAAGAAAGCAAACAAGTCCTCACAGCCAGGCTGAGCACCACGGGAGATGAAGAAAGCGAAAGCAGAGAGGTGTCAGGAGACACCCCAGCCCCAAGGCCAGCCCAAGGCCCGCCCAGCCAAAGGAGGCAGAGCTGGGCCAGGGGGGGGCGATAGCCATCTGCCAAATAAGAGGTCCAGCCAAAGCCCTCCAGGTCTAGCGTAGTGCTCTGGTGCACTCTGAAATGAGCTGTAGACCAGGCAGAGCCAGTCCAAAGGTTACCTTTGTTTGGGTGGTTGTGACCATGGGGACATCTGGGATCCCAGGAGGAAGGCTCTGTCTCTCCAGGTACTCTTGGTACCCATGCCTGCCCATACCTCCTTCAGCACCCCTCTACAGTGACCAAGAAGTTGCTCTGCTGGCTGGGACAGGGGTGGAAGGTAGACATAACTTCTGGCACATTCCCCACTGCTATTGCAATCTGGTTTGATTGAACCTCTCAGGTGTGGGGGAGTAGAATATATATATAATCATGGACTCCCTCCCCCAAATTACTTCAACTCAAATTAGTAATGTCAGCTTCACCAAGGTCCTCTCCTGTGTCAGCCTCTTCATATTCAACCCCTTAAAAGGTTCTAAGAGGCTGAAGGACTTGGTCAACCTCCTACTGCAAGAGTGACCAAGGGAAGGCGTCTTAGGTTGGACCTGCCCAGAAGCAGCCCCAGAAATAAGGATTTGAGGCCAAGTGATCCACTGGAGAAGCGGCCAGTGAGGTAAGGAAGGAAAGCAACCAGTAAAGGGGGTGTGATTAAACAAGTCACCAGAATGACACACTGGGGTCAACCCCATTAGGTTTCTATGACAGACTTTAACATTATCTCACCTGGGGAGTGGAGAAGCTGAGGTATGTCTCCCCTATTCCCATCTACCATGGCCTCCATGCCCTCAGGGGAAGTTCTCATGCCCTCAAAGAATGTTCTGGATGGGTGAGTGCCAAAGGAATTTGAGTAGGGGCACCAAGAACTTGCTGCAGAATTTGACCTCATGCTGTCCTTTATGTGGCTGGCACCTGAGACTGGAATCTTCAGTGTTTTCCAGCTAGTCTAGAATGCAGTCAGTCTATCAGTCCTGGTGACAGAGGGAGGGGAACACAAACAGCCTCTCCCCCCACGCACACACCCATGCAACAGGCACACCCCTATACATAGGGGCACCCAGCAGCATGTGCCATTTGAATGGGGTTGGGCTTTCATGTTGACCTCCAAGTGGGGATTCCCTTGAGGCCTGTGACCCACACCAAGTGGGTAGGTGGGACTCTCAGAAGATTCCACACCTTAGAGTAAAGCTCCAGATCCAATTCCCAAATTTACCGCTGTGCAACCCAGGTCAGGAGGCAGGTTGCTGAATACCCTGGTGCCTATAAAATGCAGGTATTAATCCTCTGAGGCTTGTTTTAAAAGTTAGAAGTGAGAGGGTGGCCTGCCTACCACAGTGCTTGGTCTAGAGCAAGGGTAGTTGGCCCTAATTTTTTTGATTGAAGTAAAATCCACATAACATAAAATTCACTATTATCGGCATATTAAAATGCACAACTCAGTGACATTAAGTACATTTCCAATGTTGTACAACCATCACCACCATCTAATTCCAGAACACGATAGCACTAGAAGAGGAACCCTGAACCCATTCAAAAGCCACTCCCTTTGTCCTCTCCCCCAAGCCCCTGTCAACTACTGACTGACTTTCTGTTTCTATAGACTTACCCATTCTGAACAATAACCATAAATGGACTCATACAGTTGACATTTCGTGACTGACGTCTTTCACTTAGCACAATGTCTTCAAGATTCATCCACATTGTAGTGCGTATCAGTGCTTTATCATTTTCCATGGTTGAATAATATTCCATTGTGCAACTCTGCCACATGTTGTTTATCCATTGATGGACATTGGGGTTCTTTGCATGCTTGGGCTGTTACACATAGTGCTGTGGTGAACATTCATGTAAAGGTTTTGCGTGGATGTATGTTATCAACTCCCTTAGGTATATACTTGAGAGTGGGATTAATGGATCACATGGTGACTCCGTGTTTTAACTTTTTGAGAAACTGCCAAAGTCTTCCATAGCAGCTACACTATTTTATACTCCCATCAGGATGCAGAAGGGCTCTAATTTCTTTATATCCTTACCAACATTTGTCATTTTCTCTTTCATTCTTTCTTTCTTTCTCTCTTCCTCTTTCCGCCTTTCTTTCAGAGTGTGTTTGTTCAGCAGCCATCCTATGGGTTACGAAGTGATATCTCACCGTGGCTTTGATTCACATTTCCCTAATGACTAACGATGTTGAGTATCTTTTCATTTGTTTATTGGTCTATATTGTTTAAGATGTTGGTCATTCTGGCAAAAATCACCCTGGGATAAACAAATGCAAGAATGCAGACTGAATCAAGTAGGAGAGGGGACTCAAAATAGTCTAGGCCTCAATCCCCTTGGTTAAAATGTCACAACACCTAGTTGGTTTCAAGGACTTGGGCATGGGGTCAGCTCAGTGATTAGGAGTAGTAGCTAGACTGAAAAGGAGGAGACTACAGGGTCAGCTGGTCTGTCTACTGATTTCCTTCTTTGGGATACATTTCCAGGACTAGGATCAGCAGGATAAAGAGAACAGACATAATTGTTGGCACACACTTTTAAACCACCTGTAGGGTGGTTTAAATATGACTTCTCAAGTATTGGGTGTCATCATTCTATTTTAAAATTTTTTATAACTATGCATAATTTTTTTATACTTTTATTTTATGCTTGCATAGTATAAATATAAAACTTCTATTTAGATGTGATGTTTTCTTTGGGGGAGTTATTTTTGTATCTTTCTCATTTATTAATAATTTCTTATCAGTTCAGGTGAGCTCTTTCATAAAATAACTGTATCAACCGTGTTTTTGTCCTCAGTCTAGTCTTTTTATATTGGTTGGAATGTGGTTTGGATTTTTTCTTTCCCTTGTGTTAGGCATTTTTTATTACCTGTACAGTTAACCTTTATTTTCTATTTTCTGATTCCTTCCATCACATCAAAACTTTAAGTCCTTCCCCAGAGGCAGAACATGGATTTAAGATACGATTCTTCAGCGGAAAACCTTCCAGCTCCTAAGAAATCACAACATCTCTCTGATGAATCGTGCGACATTGGCTACTTCCTGTCCCCAAGGCCTGCCTGGGAAGGCAAGGCAGACGGAAGTCATTTAGTATCACTGTAAAGAACATGGCTTCTGGAGTCAGATAGCTGGGTTTAAACCCCAGCTCTGTCACATGAGCAAGTTACTTAAGTCTCCATGCCTCAACTTCTCTGTAAAATGGGAATGCTATTGGTTGTCTCTTGATACCTTGTGAAGCTTAAATGGCACCCTAGCTATATCTAAGTGTGCCTAGGTAAAACTGCAGTGAAGTGGGAGGATGAGGTGGGCACTTTCAGCTCCTGCCCCCAAAGGACCTCAGACAGGTCTATACCTGGTCAGCCTCCTCTGCCAGCTCTTCCATCTGGCTTCTATTTGCTTGATTGGAGGTTGTCAGACCACCTGGCCAGCTAAACTGGGAAGGTAAGTTCATACCAGCTGCCTTCAGCTGCCAGCAGTTCCTCACCGTGGTCCTTGTCTCTCTGCACACAAGGTGGGTAGGGAAACAGCTGGGGATGGAAACAACCAAGCCTGTTTTGTCACTTGGACTCCACTGCCCCCACTTCCACCCTCTAATGCTCCATCACCCCACCACCACCAGGCAGTTTAGAACCAGGAATTATAGTCAATGTAGAATTAGAAATTTTGTTAACACTGAACCAGAGAAAAGCCTAGGAAGAAAGGCAGGATTCAGAGGCCTGTGGGGGAGCTGGGACCCTAGAAAGCCAGTCAGCAAGGTTGGAAAGGGTAGCATCCCCCAGCCAGACAAGTCCTGGAGAGACAAAAGGGCAGAGGGTTGAGGGCCAAGCCCTGGGTCTTCATGCTATGGAAAACTGAAAACCATGATTCCCTTGTCCCTCAAGGAGGGTGAATGAAGTTCTAGTGCCTTGTGTCAAAATATAATCTTCCCTTCCTTCCTAACTGCCCCTACCACCCACAAATATTTGCAACTGCAGTTTGGTGGCACCAACTGCTAGAATACCAATCGATAGCCTTATGGTGGTCTTGGCCCACTTGGCCCACATCCTCCACTCTGCTCAATCGGCTTGGCCTTCTATGGCTCAAGGCGGCAGGCGCCATCGCTCTGAAGTTACACAGGAAGCAGTTGAGGCCAAGGAGATGAGCATCTAGGCAGTGGTGGGATCTCAGGCGTTCTCAGTCTCAGCCTAAAGTGGTGCTCACCCCAAGGGCTTCTGAAACCCTGAGTGGTGTCTCCCCCAGACCTGGTATGTTCTGATTCTCTGGGACTAAGCCTGGGCTTTTCCAACAGGGGCCGGGTGACGGCTGGGGTCCACATCAAGCCTAAAATTTCTGACCCTGCATTGTAACTTCTTGCTGTGTTAATAAAGAAATGCTTCCAGCAGCCAGGGATGGGCAGATCTGGGTGTTTTCCAAAGAATCTGTTAATGGCAGCATATCGAAAACATAAGGCAGCTTCCAGATGCTGCGTGTCTCACACACACAGGAAGGAGCCTGGACAGCAGAGAAATCAGCGCCCCGGTACGGGGCTCGAACACATGGGGTTAATTCTGAATCTCTTCTGAGAAGTCCATGCAACTGGGAAGGAAGGAAGGAGGTAGAATGATTGCTTATATACAGACCCATCAAGGTCTTGACTGTGTTAAAACCCAATCATTACTTCCAAGTAGTAATGCGCTATAGGCAACGTCTCCTGCTTATGCTCAGTAATGCATGAGTCTTGGAGTGCTGGCCAGAGAAATGGCAAACCGTCGTATATTGAACGAGTGATAATGGAATCCAGGAGGTGGAAATTACAAGTTGAAAGGTAAAATCGATGCCCTGACTGTGAAATGACTGACTGCCTGGTGAGGACCTGTGCAGAGGTGTGCCTCCCTTGCTAGGCACTGGCCTCAAAAATGCGCCCCGATTCTGAAGTTCCTTGAGGGCAGGGAGCATATTTTAATCTTGAGTAATCATATCATGTCTAGGCTGAAATGGGCCTTGGGGAGCAGCCAGCCCTAAAATGGCAAATCGGTTTCGTTTTGGTGCCAGCTACAATTGATTAGCCACGGCTGCCTGCAGCGCTGGGCTGAACAGTGTTCTGTGTGTCTCTGGGCTCTGGCCACGATCAATTAGCCATGCTTACCACCAGCAGGGGGTGATGGGGAGGTGGCACTTTGCTCCAATTAGCCAACCCTGATGTGGTCCCACTTGCCCAACCAACAGATGAGGCAAGAACTGCTGCACTGCCCTGTCTGTGTCGCCAACCACACCCCAGTGCATTCCTGTCCCCTGACAGGCATCCCCCACAAGGGCTACGAACTAGGTTGCAGGGGGGGATATTATATCTTCAGCGTTGCTAACCTCTAACTGAAATCAAGCACTTCATTCCATTTCAAACCCTTGCCGCATCAGTACCACCTGTGACCGTCACCAGTGGAAACCACGGCTATATCTTTGGACACATCGGAGCTGCTGCTGCTATCTCTGAAGATTGCTTACATCCCTCACTAGCACAACATGATACTAGTTATTAGATCTGCCACTAAATCTTGTTATTTAATGCATTAATAAAGAAGCACATATATTACTGCCACCCAAAGTTGTTTTTTAATATTTGGATAACTGCATTTTGGTATAATTGATTTCCTTTTACTGCTGTCTTATGCACATAAATATGTTAGTCTGAGAAGGTATCTATATGCTTCACCAGATGCCAAGGAGTTGCATGGCCCACAAATGGTTAAAAACCCCTGCCAAGTTTTGCTACTGGCAAAGACCTGGGAGCCAGGGCCCTGCCTGCCCTTGGCTTCAGGCAGAGAAGCTGGTGTGGGCAGCACGGGTGGCCTTTGGTATCTTATATTCTTTGCTGTGATTCGGCAGCAGCTGGCAGCTGAGACAGTGAGAATTGGCTGCTCTCCACTCTGGGGAGACAGCTAACCTCGGGGGCTCCCTGGGCTCAGATGCCCAGACAGTGACAGTGCTGGCCCTGTGCCAGGCCTTCCTGGTTTGGCCTTCCAAAGCGATGGTCAGGCTGGGTCACCAAAGCAGCAGCAGCGTGCTGCTTGACTCCATTCTCCTTTTCTCCTATGGTGACCCTGCCCTCCCAGCGGATGGCAGTCCCCCAGGAACCCGAAGGGCAGACCTCTTGGGGAGCTCACTGCTGCAGCCCACAGCTGCCTGCAGCTCTGGGCCCAGGAGACGAAGTTAACCCGGAGATGTCAGTGAGCCAGCCCAGGCCACATCGCTGTGGACTCTGCCTTCCTGTTTTCATTTCATTTTCAAGATGCACAAACCCTCCTCCATGAGGCACACAGATGCTGGCTTGCAAGCTACTTGCCCTGAAAAGCACCTCAAAAAATGATCTGCTTCACCACCACCACCGTCCCTCTGCAAACCGGGAAACCAGCCGAGAAAGGGGACATGCCCTTCCCACATGGCACAGGCCCCAAAGTGGAACCTAAGGCTCCAAGCCACCAGGCCAGGCCTTCCCCCAACACTGCACAGCCTCATAAATAATGCAAGATGTGGGCATGGTAACCATCTGTCTCAGGATGAGAACCAGTAAAAATAAAACTCAAGTCTCCTCGCTTCAAAATCACCTTTTAATGAAGTAAGGGAATAAGGCCACCGCAGCCGCCAGTTTCCGGGGGCCTCTGTTCACACTGAATTCTCTGTAACCGGCACAACATAGCAAAACGTTTGTTTGTTATATCTTTCAAAGATTCCTTGACAAGTCCTAGAAGTGGTGTAGGGAGAAGAGAGGAGCCTCCTATGTTTCCTCAGTATCCCCAACAATGTCTCAGAGATGCTTCAGGGATGGAAGCTGCTGTGTTGCCCAAGGCATCTCCCCCACTGCCAGCCTGCCTGAGAGACAAGATTCTGCCACTAGCCTGGACAGGCAAGGAGCTGGAGAGAACACTCCCCACCTCTCCATGGTTTCATGGAATTCGCAGAAGGCTTATTTCTTGCTCATTTCCCTTCCAGTCAGGCATTCCAGAGTTAGCCTTCCGCAGCGTGCCTCAGGCACCCAGGCCTCAGGCTTCACCCATCTTGTGGAAATGACACTACCAACTTTAGTGTGGAGTCTTCAAGGTCAAAGCAAAACAGGAAGAGAAAATGGCGGAACCAGAATGGGAGATTTGTATGGCTGAGGCGCATGACTTCTACCCACTTTCCATAGGCTAGAACTCAGTCACAGAAGGCTGTGAAACGTAGCCTACCTGGAAACTCAAAAGACATGGAAATGGCTGTGGTGGGACCAATGTCCCTTCCTCAGATACCAATGTTATACTATCGTCTTAGTAAAAGTTCTTTTGGTTACATGTGACAAACTTGTGTAGGGCGGAAAACTACAGGGTAAAGATGACCAAATTTTTCTGGGCACCTCACAGAACCCAAAGGAACTTTGACCAAGCAAGTTGAGGCAGGAAGGACTGGAGAAGGGAATAGGGATCATCAGTAGCTTCTCATTCAATGAAAACCCCCATGGGTTTTGACTGCTCTGCTTGGCTCAATTCACTGATTCAACAAATGTTACTGAACACTTCTAGATGCCAGGCCTGGCTTCACAGCTGGGACCCTAACAGACCAAGTCCCAGCCCCCATCTCTTATTTACCAGATGCCCAGACAGCCGGGTCATACAGTCACTTGAACAGGAGGGGCTTCCTTAGTTTGTTTCCTGGAATGCAACCAGGAGACGAGCTTTAGGTGCCCATGGTTTATTTGAGAGAGAAGGCCAGGAAGTACCAAAAGGGAAATGCAGTGAAAGGGACAGTAGACAAGACAGAGAGGGCAAATGATAGCACAGGTTATCACTGGGCACAAAGGGGACATAGCCCCACAAAGGCACTTCAGGGAGTCTGTCTGCAGGATACCTCTAAATCAGCCCACCCATGGGCAATGAAGCCTGGGACTTACCTGTCAACTTGGGTGTGTGCTGGAAAGGGAACCCAGAGCTAAGCAAGTGCTCTATACTGAGCTGCATGATCAGCGCTCTATCAACTCCTTGATGGTAATTGGTTCAGGGAGGCAGCCAATCACAGAAGACCCCCAAGCAGAGACCAGGGAAGTTGTGAGCAAGGAACTGACAGTCTCTGATATGCCAGAGAGCCAAACTCCTCCACATGTGGCCCAGGACCCTCCCTCTATTCAGGAATCACCAGTGCAATTCCTTGTGCTCTTCCCTAGCTCCACAGACCCTCAGGGAGGAGAGCCTACAAAGGCATCTACTGCATGCTGTCCAGGTGAGTTACCACTCACGTATCAAAGATCATGACTTTAAAACTTCCAAGTCAGGCACAGTGGTGCACTCGGGAGGCTGA
>PVJX010052165.1:0-10059 GCA_004027295.1 Dolichotis patagonum | reverse complement strand
ATGGCTTTATACTATTGTGTTATGTTTGATATTATTGTAATTGAAACTATGCTCAACTATAGCAGAGTAAGAGATATGGCATTAGATACTGTTGATGTCCAGTTGACTTAATGTAAAGTACTGTGTTGCCTATGTTGTCCTCTTCTGATCTGCTCTGTACTGCCCCCTTTTGTTTTATTCTCTTTTAAATAAAAAAAAGTCACTACTATGATTCACTAAATTTGAAAAGTAAAAAAATAAATAAAATAAAATAACAGACACGCTGTGGTTGCTTCCAATTTAAACAAAGCCTTCCTTCATCCCAATAACTCTAATAAGTCTCCAGTTAACATTCCATTTCTGTTTTCTTTTTTAGTTTCTGAGTTTCCTTTCACATTAAGAGTTGTCAATACTTGATGACTTTTTTCCACCATTATCCTTCATCTTATCTGTAACTCACTCAAGTAGGTTTTTGTCTTTATTTCTACTCCAGATATGTCTTTTCAAGGTAGCCAATGAGTCTATCTTGCCAAAGTAACCAATTCCCAGTTTTCATTTTATTCAAAGTTGTGAGATCATTTTATGCCATCAATTAATCTCCTTTACCAAATGTCTTTTTTTGTTGGCAGTGGTGGTTTCTGGTTTTTCTCGTGTGGCACTGCCTACTCTTTATCAATCTCTTATGATGCTTCCTTTTCCTCTTCCTGAACTCTAATATATGGAGTGCCCTTAAAACTATCCTTTGACCTGTTCTCTGTCCAAACTCACTCCTATAGCAATGTCTTCTAGTAACATGGCTTGAAATGTTATCTGTACACTAATAACAAAACATATATCTGCCTTTATGCTGTACTTCTCCTATGAGTCCTACCTCAGTAACTTAGATGTCTCGTGGTATTCTCATATTTAACCTGGCCAAAAAGTGGAGCTTTTTTGTATCATCTTCAATCTACTTCCTCTTTCATCTTCTGCCATTCAATTAAAGAATCACCATTCACTCTTTCATCCAATCCCTCAACAAGTCTCATAACTCTATGTTCAAAATATGTTCTAAATCTCTCCACCTCTTATCTTCACTGCTACCATAGAAATCCAAGATCCCTCAATAATGTTTTGCCCAGTCTTCTATGATAACCTCGTAAAACCTTCTGTGATTTCCTTGCCTTCATTCTACTTCCCCATTCCCACCCTTAAGTCTATTTTACAAAGCATCAGGAAAGATCTTAAAATATCCTTTGATTGCTTTCATCATGACTAGGATAAAATTCATATTCCTTATCCTGCCCTTTTAAGAATTTATTCCTGGGTACTGCTTCTTTTTCCCATTACTCTCTCCTCTGTTATTGTATACCAGCCACCCAAGTTTATTCTTGAGTTAAGGCCTTTACTGTCTATTTGAAATGCTCACACTTGAGATCTTTTCAAGTTCTTGCTCTTTTATATCATGAAAATTCCAGCTTGAAAGTAAATGTTTAGGTATATAGATCACCCCATTTCAATCAATGCCCTTGATAATCTCTGTTCCCCTTTTTTTTTTTTTGCTTTAAACAATTTATTTAACTGAAATGGACTTCCATTTATTTAAGTGCAGTGACTTCCGTTTTATTTTGACACATCTTTTCCCCATGATGACTTATAGGATCTTCAAACCAATATAAATAGTTCATTAATATTTGGCCATGTGGGTATACACCTACACAATACCTCAGCAGTATCTTTCATCAAGAAAAACACTGAAGAGTAAAGACCTGACACAATTAACTAGGTAGAATGAAAATCTGCTCCAAATATTTGTTTCTGAGGTAAAGATATCACACTTGTTCAGTTAAGAAAACCATCCTTATACCACAGGATGATTTTTTATTTTTAAGTGGGGCCTAGAACACTTAGCTGCCAATTAGGTACTGAATGGCAGAGCTCCATCCCAAGCTTATGCCATGAATTCATAGGGAACAGGTTCCAACAACTCAGGCTCCTTTCAACTGGTTCTCACACAGTATGATTCTCTGGGAAGGGCAGACTGACTCTTTAGTTGGACCCAGGTACCTTTCTCTTTGGCTTCTTTCTTTTTCTGATCATTTTCCTTGACATATTTCAGAAAACTATCGTGATTCCTTGAGTGTTTAATATCTCAAATGTTTTGCCCTTAACATGTTTGTTTACAACAATGACAACAGCATCCTGGGTAACATTTTAGGCTCTTCCTGTTTTGCCATGGTGATATTTGTGTGGCATTCCTTTCTAAACAGTACCTATTCCCTTGATGTCTACAATACCACCCTTTGTGTAGATTTGCATGTATGTGGCCAAAGGAAAAACCCCATGTTTTCTAAAAGGCCTAGAGAACATATACCAGGTTCCTCACCTCTTTCCCTTTGTGTTCGTCATTTTGGCAAATTACTGGAAGATGACAGTTCTGGCCAGAAGGTCCAATCTCTATTCTTTTACATGGCTTAATTTTCCTTTATTATACTTAAAGCTACTTGAAGTCATATTTTTAATTATGAGTCAATTTTTTTCTTTTTGTACTCCCTCTCTAGAAATTGTTTCATAGCTAAATCAAAGGATGTTGGGATTGTCCTACTCATTCAGTTTAATGTCTTCTACAACTAGAACAGTGCCTGGCACACAAGAAGTACTAAATAAATGAGTCTGAAAGTCCTTAGGAGATAGATGGCTGGCCAAAAAAGAATTAGTTGCTTGAGTGTTTTTCTAGTGCTGACCTGGGCTGTATTGAACTAAAAACCCTTCGACTAATACAAAGTAATTCCTGAAATGTAGTCCATATCCAGTGCTTGTTAAACACTGGATATAGAAATTCTCAATGATCCCTTCTAATCAGCTAATTTGCCTGTTTCCATCGATAGTTGCTAGCTATTAGTTGCTGCTGCCCAGTCTCCATCTAACTTGGCTTACAAGAGCTTGCTTTTAAGCAGAATTTTCATTGCTTGCTTTGCCATCTCCTTGCCTGGCTTTTCTTTCTTTAACAAGCACAACAGCATGCTGCTGCATCTTCAAAGAGTAAATTAATTCCATCCGCAAAAGGGTCAAGTGCTAGAAAGTGCATAGCCATGCAGTTTGCATGGCAGGATACAGAAGATATGATGCTAATAAGATTCTAAGATGAGAACAGCAGACTGTCTCTCGGGATTCAGATGAAGGGGTCTGTAAATTTTAAAAGAAATGGTCTCCGAAAACTAATGATGTCTGCTTTCCAATTCATTAATAATGTGGAGTGGGGAGATGGGAGTGAGATCCAGGCCATGCTTTGAAATATCAAAATGTAACGAGGAAGAAAACAGTAAGAGCGATCTCAATGGGGTCATAAAGCTGGGAGAAGGAGGCAAACTGTAAGAAGGTGTGGTGGTGCTATATGGAGGCGAGGGAATCAATCCACGCCATCTGTGTTTATTTATGTGCATATAGAGCCTTTATCTATATACAAGTAGAAAAAATACTGCAACATTGATAGGCTTTTGCAATTTTCATATTTAAGGTGATTCGGAGAGAATATTTTAAGTATTGTAAAAACTGTCTAAACCATCTGTCTTTCCACATTTACAAACTCTGCCCTTCACCTCTTTGCATTGCATACAAGGAACTGAGTAACAAGAGCCTCAACCTTGTTTGTAGTTAATAGTGGAAGAAAAAAAAACCCTCAGGCAAAACCTAATGAACCAAGAGCAATTCTGAGCTCTCCTCTATAATATCTGCCGAGGCAGTGTCTTTCCAAGGGCTTCCTGGACATATCGTGTGACCTTGCTGCTTTACATCATTAAAATTTCCCATTACTGGAATGGTGTTTGCATGGAAGGGCCCTTGTGCAGACATTATGGCTGGGTTTCTCCCTGCTGCATTCAGAGTTCGCAGTAATAGAAAATGCCTGTCTGCTTGAACAGTTCCCTTGAGCTAGGAGGTGTGCAGCAGCAGGAGAGTTTAGCTTTGGCTTTTATTTTGACAAAGCTATTACATTTTGCAGATTGAGGTTATGGTCTTTCCTCCTATCTCTGTATTTTATCTGCATGATATTTTCTGATCTCCCTTTTAAACCCCCATTAGTTACGATTGAGGCTCTGGGGTGGCAGTCTGCCCTGGAGCCATGATATCGTCAGCTTTTCTTATGAGTCACTAAATAGACTGACTGATTCACTGGGGTTCAGTCATGTGGAACCTTTCCAAGGGGCCTAGCTTTAGAAAGGAGACCCTTGTGGGCCAGATAGAGGCTGTGGGTAGGGGGTGGGTGGATAATGCAACCCCCAAAGGACCAACAATCTTAAATGCAAAAGCCCAGCCTTATTCTCTGGGGACATAGGCTCTGTCAGGTGTGTTCTCCTGAGCATCCTACTTCTGCTATGCCCTGAAGCTGTGAAAGTTGAAAGAATCGGTGGCATTTCCAAACCCCAGGCCCACCTTCATTTTATATATATATCTCCTAACATGGCACTATCCCACTACTTTGCTCAAAACTTTGTTTCATCCACAAGTTACATTACAATTTCATATAACTCTTATCTTAAGAATTCAGTAAAAAGTTCCACAGTAATGATTACTCTGCTTAGAGGGGGAAGGAATATTTCAGAATACTGGTTATTCAACTGTAAACTGTTTAGCACCAATCCAAATGAAAGAAATTCCTTGACCAGCTCTCCCAGGTCTCTCAGTGAACCCTAGCCAACTGAGAGGTTTTGAACCCAAAGCAAAAGCTCTGATTTCTAAAGCAAGGTAGTGTGGCCATTTCTTTCTTCACGGTTTTCCTATTTTAAGTAAGACAGTGAATTCTTCCTGACAAATGCTTCTAAAGCTGCTAGGGTAACACAACCACGTACCTCAAACACTTCACTTTGTTCACCTACTCTTGAATGTGTGGGATGTGGCAGTCTAGAGTGGGGGCTGTCACAGAGATGGGTTGGAGAGGTGAGGAATTTATTTCCCCAGGAAATCTCATTAGTGATGCAGTGCCTGTTTTTCATTGAGGTTTCTGCTCCTTGGCTTTGTTTTCGGCTGAGTAACCGAGGCTGAAAGCTGTCTGGTGACTCACAAAAGGTCACGCTCAGAGTTGGGGGCATGGACCAGAGCATGCTGCCTACCTGTGATTGATGTGTATTAAAGCTGTCTCAAGCCACTCATAAACACAGCAAGAATCCTGTTCTCTTTTCATCAGTGCTCTTGACCAAGACTTGATTTACTGTTTTGAAATCAGCTGCTTCTTCAGTCCTCTACAATAGCTTCTTTAATAGCTTGTCATAACAGTTGATGACAATTTGGAAAAGCTCACATATTCAATATATTTTTTAAATTGACTTTGCACTATTCCAGGTACCAAGCCTTTATAAACAGTCTAATTGTTCCCTGAGTGTTTGCTGACCTAAAGGAAAGTGTTGATGAATCAGACCTTTCTTTTCTATCTATGAGGGTATTGAAATGTGTATTTAATATTGTAGCAAATCACTGCTGAAAATTGGTTCCATGTCCCTGAGGCTACTTACCTCCAAAGGTGAAATGGCAGAAGTACCTGCTAGTGAAGACCATCCAGCTCTGCTATTTCTTGATGAGATTGCTTTAAAGTTTGTGTTGAAAAGGGATTGAAATTGGATCTGAGAGTTATAAGTGACAATATAGCTCTATTCTGGTAAATAATAATCAACATCGTTCTTACCATTGAATGAATTTTGTTAGTTCGATACACATACCTATAAGATAATGAAGTGTAAGACTGATGTTGGGCTGAGGTGCTCAGTAGTAGAGCCCTTACTTAGCATTGCCAAGCTCTGGGTTTGATCCCCAGAGTTGTAAGAAAACAAAGAGGACAGGACTGGAAAAAAAAAGAGGCAGTCAATGCATAATATTAAAGGGTAGAGTATTAGAGGCATTTGCACAGAAGATATAAGACTTATCTGAAACACAACAATTAAAAATACATACCTACTTCTGATCAGTTTATTTTTTATATTTTGATGGCCTGGGAAAGTTGAACTGTGCCCTTATCTTCCAGTAGCCACTTGTACATCTGTGTCCAGGAATGTCCCCTGGGGTGATTTTCAAAATACCCAACAACGGAACTGACAGGCACAGCAGCCATTCAGAATACCTTCACCAGTCTCAAGAACAGTGGCATCAGCTACAGCAGCCAGTGCCGCTAGAGCATCAACCCTGCTCCTTACCCCTTTCCACAGGTACAGATCTCACCTATCCTTGACAGCTTGGCTTAAGTTTTCTTTGTCTTATGAAGTGTTTCTTATCCTATACAGTCAACTTCTTGATTCTGAGTTCCTATAGTACAGTTTCCTGCTAATCATCCCTATATCACATGGTATTATTAAAAAGGCATTACACATTTTAATATTCCCAGCAGCGCAATGTTATGCACATGTAGCATTTCAAAAATACCTTTGGACATGAAATATTTTGGTAATAATAGTCAGATGATGTTTTAAAGTGCTACATTGGTGTAATGCTAATTTGAATTTCCTTTATGAGCTTGAACTTGGTATCCAAGCACCCTGTTTTCTTCTAGAAAAGCCGTCTGAAAAAATTACATCTCAGCAAAGAATGTTAACACCAGCATACTATCACTAGTATCTCTTCCACTGTAAATTTTCTTTCTTCATATACTCCGCACATTTTTCCAGGTGATGAAAAACTTTGCTCCATTCTCTTTAATTTGGAATGGAATTGTGAGTGATAAGAAATAGAAAAGTTTGCAATAGAAAAGGCAAACTTCAGTTTTCACCAGAACCTGTTTATTACATTTGATTCATTATATTTGATATTGTTATAGTTTCATATTTGAGCAGCATTCAGAAAAAATAACAGGAAGTATTATTCAGAAAAATTTACAGGAAGTATTTTTAGCTTTTTTAAAGGCTAGTTTGATCATCTGAAACTAAGAACATAATATTTTCCTCCTTAAAAATGCTATCAAGGAATCAGTGTTTTAAACTAGCCCTATAGTTAGTCATTGCAAAGCCACCAACAAAGAAGGGTCTTAGACTCTGCCAGGATGGTTTTTGGAAAGAAAATGAGGTGAATTCTCTGAAAAATATGGAAGGCAGAACCTCCAATGCATTAAGTATCAAGATGATGGATATATATATATATATATATATATATATATATTTTTTTTTTTTTTTTTTTTTTTTGCCAAGTTAGAATAAGGTGTTGGCAGTCTTGTAACGCAAGTATAAATAAGTAGAGCAAATAGGATATGTAGGTAGGACAGTAAAACATCACAACAGTGGTTGCCAAGAAGCAAAGAAGGGAGGAACCAAGGAAGGAGATATAGTCTTCCAAGCTACACTCTAGTGACTTACCTTTTCTGATCATGTCCCACCTACTAACAAAAGTCAGCTGCATCACTCCATCATTCTATCACCTTTCAAAAGCCATGCCCATGAATACATGAGAACTTTGGGGCACATTCTTGATTCAAACCACAACAATATCATTGTACCTTTCTGGCGTATTTTCTCCTGGACAAAAATGAACAATTTTACTACACAAGGATCCTTGCAGATAAACCATACTATGACAATAATCTTTTTTATAAGGCTGTCTCTACCCAAATCTCTCCTCTTCATACTGCTTCTGTATTTCCCATTTATTTCATTCTGCAGAATTCAGCCACTCTTTCAAACCACACACAAGCTAATAGTAGTATAACAGAGAGAGGCCAAATATTTAAGCATGTAGTAGGTATGATAGACCATATTTTATTTACTATATACATGCCCATCCCTATTCTTTGTCTTAATATGGCAGCCCCTTATAAGAAAAGATCTCTTATTTATTCCTATATTTTACAGCACTTGATAGATTCAGAAAATGAATGACAACAATGATATTGATATTTTAAATTAAAAATTAGAATTTTTTCTATTCTTTGAACATTTCTGAATGCATACAAAATATTGCTACTTATGTACACACTTATCATTAACTCTGCTAGCTTTACTGGATAGAGTTATAAGTCAATACTAATTGTCTTATGACACTACTAATTTGAGCCACCTGTGAGTATATTAGTTTGGTTTGTATTATATATGATTTTATAGTGAATTGATAATGCTAGTATGTTATATGCTGGTGTGTGTGCATGTAATTAACTTCTCTTAGTAAAATACAGACAGCATTAGTGCTTCAAATTGTTTTTTCAGACCTTGTCTCTGCTTATCTAAGTCTAAGTTTTGTAACTCAAATTTTGATAGTTTTCCCTGGTAAGAGTGCTGGCGGCATAATCTAATATTTGTATATTTTCAAAGCTCATTTTCTTTCCTTTTAGGCCCTTTATAGATTATAGGATTACTTTCAAGCTCGTGCTTTCATGAGTAACTCTTGTTCTTGACTGTTGTAACACTGCATACTGGAAAAGGTGCAAGGTCCTTTAAAAAAATCCTGTCTTCTTAATCTCTGCTTTCTTTCCATAGTAATCTCTTCTTTCCTTCTACAGTAATAGTAATGGTACTACTAGTAGTAATAGAGTAAAAGAGTAATAGAGTAAAAGTATGACTAGTCACATTTCCCAACCTCTCTTCCAGTTAGGTGTGGCCAAATGAGTAAGTTATCTCAGTGGTATATGAGTGGGCATATGTACCACTTCTTGGTTATCTTAGGAAAGCAGGTATATCTATTCACTGCTCTTTCTTTTCATCTACTGGTTAGAAAAAAACCACATGTGTTCTTGCTTTAATGAATAGTAAAAAATATTTCTAGAAGACTTCTTAATGGAACTCAATGTCATATCTTGCTCCAAAAATATCTGAGAAATTGAGAATCCAACTATTTTATCTATTACAGTTGCAAGTGGGCAAAGGAAAATGGATCATGAATAAGTAACTAACAAACAATACGTGCAATAATGACCTAAATACACACAGGAAGAAGTTGGAAGAAAAATATTAAAACAAACCCAATTTGGAAGACTTAAGAAGTTAAAAGGCAGAAAACAATAATGTAAGCAAAAGGCCTGGAAGTACTATTTAATATCCATTATCTAGTTCTTTAAAAATTCAGCATTATTATGAAAATTCTTGCAGTTCTGATCAAGACAAAATTAGGCCAGGCACAGTAGTGAACTCCTGTAATCCCAGTACACTGGGAGGCTGAGCAAAATGATCACAGGGCTGAGCAGGATGAGCCCAGGACAACTGAGTGACTTAGTAAGTTCTTGCCTCAAAATTTTAAAAAGGGACTGGGGAGGTAACTAAGTACAAATGCCCTGGGTAAATCTTAAGTACTGGTTTTAAAAAAAGAAGACACAAAAAATAACATAAAGCAAGGCAAAAATACAAAAAGTTTTCTTTTGAATGTAAAAAAAAACTCAGTTGAATTAATAGCAACAAATTTGGAAATCTAAAAGGTTGAATATATATATATATATATATATATATATATATATATAGTTTTATAAGTAGAATAATATCATAGGAGAGATTAAAGGAATAGTCAAAGATGTGTTCCTTAAAAAGACCCCAGACAAGATGATACTATTAGATTAATTATATTAAAATTTAGAGATAATTCCTAAGTTACATATACTTTCCAGAATATAAAAAAATGGAAAATATCTCCACTAATTCTAAACAGCTAGCATAATCTTGCTCATAAAACCATACAAGCAATAAATAACAATAAAATGTTCCAACTTAACATATATGTAAATTCTAAATAAAATATTCTCAAATTAAATTTTGCATTGTTTCAAAAGAAAAAATGTTTCTAGGTGATATAAGACTCAAGTTATTGATTGATTAAAATTTATGTCTGGAATGCAAGGATAGTTTAACATTAGAAAGTCTATTATTGTAACCAATTACATTATCCCATTAAGGTAGAAATCCATACAGTCATTTTAAAAGATGCCAAAGAACAGATAAAACTGACTTCTAATTAAATGAAATTTTAAAGATCTTTTTGTAAGCTGAAAAAATACAAAACCAAACTCTTTAATCCAATAAAGGTATATGCTAGAAATCTACAATGAACATTATTATTAAAGGTTTTTGGCAAAGATAGGTAGCTGTAACCCCACATCCTACTGCCTCTTCTTCCATAGTAATATGAATCCCAGTTTTAAATTTTTTT
>PVJX010052164.1:0-10049 GCA_004027295.1 Dolichotis patagonum | reverse complement strand
CCAACATGTCGTCCAGTCGGTTTCCCCTTTCCCATGGGAGGGTCTTATTCTCATCACTCACCGTATCCCTGAGAACTGCTGGACTGCCCGACCTCCGACTTCAGCACAGCTGAGGTGGGAATTCACGGTGCCTCTGGGTGGGTCGTGTGCAGTGCTGGTCCTGGCGAGCTGCACGCCGGGCTGTTCAGCTCCGGGCTCCGGCGGCTCAAGCCAGTCGCTTTGGCGCGGATCGCTTGTTCAGGTCGGGCGGAATTCAGGCATCTCGAGGCGGGTGCCGTGCTCGCTGATCTTATCTTCACTAATAGTAGCCCCAGGACCTCTTATTCTAGTGGGTTTTTGCGCTTTAGTTTCTTTCTGTGTTGTGAGAGTCTATCTCTCTCTGTTTGGGTCTCTCGAGGGTGTTTTATTCGGGCATTTGAGCGGTCTCTCTCAGAGAGGGTCTCTCTCCTGCTACCTACCAGTCCGCCATCTGTTTTAGTTAAGTCTTATCTATTAATATGTGGCAAGACAAAAGGTAAGACATGTGCCAAATTGCAGCTTTTTAACACAGGGATAAAAAATATCCTGAATAATCCTCTTTGATGATAGAGTTTTCATTCCTTCACAATCAAAATATTTCCCATCACAGGTCTTAGTCTGCCTACTAAACATTTTGCTCCAGAATATAGGGTCTTTACTTCACCATAAGGACATCAGTATAAAATAGACCCCCAAAGTTTGTTCTTTTTGACCCTAGCTGCCACAACAAACACAAAGTCTGTGAACCACCTCCCCATTACAAATTGCCCTAGCTATTTCTATCACCTGTGTGTAGTGTTGTTCTTTCTTGAAAAATGGAAAAATGTCTTTCTTTGTAATGTCTTTCTTCGTTTAAATTTATTTTGAGACAAAGATAAAAAAGGAAACACAACAGTAGTTGAGAACTATCTTCTTCTGCAGTACCCTACTTCCTTAGACACCCACCACTTCCAATATTTGCACTTTAATCTGTCCATGTCGGGAACTGCAACTCTTCCTCCAAACATGACCTACATGTGAGACCTTTCTCTGTTGCCTTTCTACCTACACAAGTAGAGTTGATCTTTTCATCTGTTCCCATCTTTACATATCTCTCTGATAGCATTTGTCACATTGTATGGAATTATTTACAATATTTACAAATCTCTCAATCAGAATAAACTCCTTCAGAGTGATTTTTTTTTTAATTGATTTGTTCATCTCCCAGCTCCTCATGTAGAATAGCTGTTGAATAAAAGCTATCTTAGGAGGAGACAGCAGTTGAACTCTGGAGAACTCCACTGACAGAAGGTCAGTCTCAGCCCCCACATCCAGAGGCCAAGATCAGGTCAGTGCCCAACACATCTCTAGGATGCAACATGGACATTATCACAGAACTATAAACACTAATAGAAACTGAACATAAATGCCCCTAGAAGCTCGCCAGCAGCCATCAGGGACCAATAGCCAGTTTCAGTGGAGAGAAGCAGCCAACCAAGCGACTGTGCACCTGCTACCATCAGGGGAGCCTCAGAGTAGATGCTCATGTCTGGAGAAGTCAGCCCCTGCACCCCAGTGCACCCTGGGAACCTAGAATAGGAGAAACCCAGGTGCCCAACCCATTCCCCTACACTGTGGATGTAGCCAACACAGGAAGTGCCTGGGAAGCCACAACCCACTTGTCTGAAAGAACTCAGTAATTTGTCAAGACAAAGAAACAAAAGGCAGTCTCTGGCCTCCAACTCATGCAGAGAAAGTCCAGGAGATGTAAATATGGAAGAGATTGGAAGTTACACACCTAAAGTTTCTGAAGTGATGGCAACCAAAGTAAAGAAACAACTTCATAAGGCTATAAAAGAAATTAGATCAGAAATGCCATCTCAGGTAAAAGAAGAAATAAAAAACATAATAAAAGAATTACTGGGTGTATATGAAGCAAATGTGGATGAAAAAAATAGAGGCATGTAGGAAAATGAGGAAAACCATGAATGAATAATATAAGAGATATATAGAACACATGAAATAGATTCAGAGAGCTATCCAGGAAATTAAAAGCTCCATGGAAAGGCTGGGAGTTTAGCTCAGCGGTGTACGTGAGTGCTTAGCAAACATGAGGACATGAGTTCGATCCCCAGCACCAAAAAAAAAAAAGAAAAACATGGAAAAACCACTTGAAAGAAACTGAAGATAAATTTTCAGGCCTTGAAGACAGGTTTGCAGCTAATTACCATGAAAGGAAAGATCTATTAACAGTAACAAGGAACCAGGAAATAACAATTCAACAGCTGCAAGATGACACAGAGAAAAATAATTTAAGAGTGATAGGTGTCAATGAAAAAGCAGGGGTCAACACAAATGAAATAAGAAGACTATTTACAGAAGTAATAGCAGAAAACTTCCCAAGCATGGAAAAAAGACCTTACATACAGGTAAGTTAGGCATGTAGAACTCAAGCTAGTTATAACCAAAATAAATCTACACCCAGACATACAATAATCAAGATCCCAGAAATTCAGCACAAGAACAGAATATTAAAAGCCATTAGAGAAAAGAAACAGATCACCTATAAAGGAAAACCCATCAGAATCACAGCAGACTTCTCAACACGAATCATCAGGTCAAGAAGAGGTTGGAGTGAAGTATTTAAAGTCCTGAAAGAAAGTAATTTCCAACCCAGATTGATGTACCCTGCAAAACTGTCTTTCAAAATTAATGGAGAAACAAGATATTTCCATGACAAAGAATAACAAGAAAGTTCATAACCACCAAACCAACTCTACAAAGAATACTGAAGGACATTCTAGACAGAAAAAAATGACCACATTTCTAAGAACAGTGGTAGAGGAGGATTACTAAGCAGGGCAAGCAGTTGAATGGAGGGGAAAAGTAGGGAGCAGTGGCATGAAAATAGTAAGGCACAGATGAGGCAATAAATGTTGGCCATAACATTAGTGTAGATGGCCTCAATTCACCAATAAAAAAAAACACACAGAATGGATCAGGAGACAGGATCTATCAATATGCTTTATACAAGAAATGTTTAACTCAAAAGGAAATTCACAGACTGCAAGTCAAAGGAGAGAAAACAATGCTCCATGTGACAGGGAATAAAAGGCAGGGGTAACTTGCTCATCAACTGCAGAATGGCTAAGAAAGATACGGCATTCTTATACAATAGAAAGCTACTCAGCTATAAAGAAAGATAACCTCAAGGCTTTTGTAGGTAAATGGATGCAACTTGAGATCATGCTCAGGGGTGAAATGGTTCAGAGTCACATGGGTGAACATTGTTTTGTCTCCCTAGTATAAGAGACTGAGGGAGTTAGTGGGGTCCAAAATACATAATGGATATTGTGTAAGTGAAAGAGAAGGAGGTGTCTAAAAAGGGAAAATGGTAGCCATTGTTAATTTCCTATTGTTTTGAAGCCATTTATTGTTTTCATTGTTCAGTTTTGTTTGGTTTTATCTTGTTTTGTTTTATTTTATTATATCAGATGGTATGGGCAGCTATTTCAAACATAATAAAAATATATTATGGTAGTCATTGTTGATTTCCTATTATCTTGTTTCAAATCCCTGTATTGCTTTCATTGTTCCGTTTTGATTGATTTTATACTATTTCGTTTTCTTTAATTTTATTATGTCTGATGGGCTAGTCAGCTACTTTGAAGATAACAAGAGGCATGATGGTAGCCATTGTTGATTTCCTATTGTCTTGTTTTGAAGTCCTGCATCACATGCATGGTTTTGTTTTGATTGGCTCTATTCTGTTTTGTTTCATTTGGTCTTATTCTCTTCAAAAGAAAAAAAAAAAGAAGTTAGATGTTGTATTTGGAGTGAAGATGTATAAATGGGTCCAAAGGTTCAGGGTGAAAAAATCAGTGATCAGCACTCCTCAAATAATGGCATTGATAGCTTGCAGGGAAATCTAGAAGCTAGGCACCTCTGACTGCTGGAGTTGGAACCACAAAAGGATGGGGAGTGCAAAGGGATAAAAGTCAGTAGAATACTATTGCCTCATTCATCATTGACTGGTTGGAGGTAGGCTTAGGGTCACTGATCAGTAAGACTAGTAGTTCTGGAACAGAACAGGGGAAAACCAAGGAAAAACTGGAAGCAGCAACATTTCTACATCTTAATCCACTTTTAATCACAGTTTTCAGAAAGTCATGGAAGCTACTTCACTTTCACCTTTAAATCTCACACAGATTTCTCTTTTGGCAGTTATAATCATACAAAGAATGGGTCTGGCAAATTTAATTCTTGTTCAGCCAGGTTAACACAGAACAAACCACAATATATGTCTAAGTTTTACAAATTGAATTTAGTTTTAATTCTGAAAGCAGTGCTTACTTGAACAGAAGAAAGAAGAGGTAAGAAATAGAATGACTTTTTTTTTTTTTTTTTTTTCACAAAAATCGCTCTTAGGTATTACCTAGTAACAAACTATAGTGGCACACATTTAAGAAAAAAAATTGATTGTAAATGCTAAATACTGCAGAAAATGTTAGCTATTGTATAAACATTTGTTATCTTCAATTTGATGGTCATTATACAATTTATGTATAGGTTTTAAAGTAGTCATCTTTTGAGGTCTTCTAAAGAAAAATCCAAGAAAAAAAGCAGTATTTAACTTTATTTCATATAACTCATCTATCTAAACACAAAGTAACTCAAGATCTTTCCTATAAGAAAGTTGAAAATTTACCCAGAATTTAGAATAATTTACATCCTAGGTTATCTTTTTCTCTGGTTTAGTTGATTATTTTACCTTACTTTTAAAAAACTTTTTATTGAACTGAGAGCATCTGAAATAAAGTACAAAAAGTAAACTACTCTTGAATGTAATTCAGTGATTTTTTTTACATATCTATGTGTATATCAGTGTAATCACAATCCTGATAAAACTGTGTAACTTTTCTAGTGCCCTTGATTGATTTTTCCTTAGGTCCTTTGTAAAATATATTTATTTTTTCATTACAGTAGATGGTTTAATTTTTGGAACAATGCTGAAAGGAATTGAATACTAGCAATAAATTGAAAATGTTAAATAGTGTGTCCCATAACTGCTTTGAATTACATTTACTTTATGTCACTTTGTCTTTCTGCTTTTACCCTAAAACAGGTAATCAGATCCTGTCCCTGGGGAGCCTCTCAAAAGATCAGATTTATCCAATGAAACTCAAGGGCATCTCCATCTGCTATTCAGCTCTCAAATCTGCCTTATGTGGAAATTATGTCAGCTTTGGCGTCTTCAAGTTGTATGGGGACAACCATTTTGACAATGTACTCCAGGCCTTTGTCAAAATGCTGCTGTCAGTGTCCCACAGTGACTTACTAGTAAGCAATCATATACCTTTGTGTGAAACATGAAATAATACCACCACGGACCTGGAAGTGTTATAATGAAGCCTAGGGACTTAGAATATCACCAGAACATTTTATGTTTTAAGACAGCATGCATGATCCACCTTACCAGATTTGGACAACTGTAGTGATGTGTTTTATATAATTAAATGTACAGATTAAAAAAACCATAGCTACTACCTGTGATAAGTGGGTCATCTGGAGTACTCCAGATTCTGAATATGGGAAAATTGTAATTAGCAGTTTCAACTAATTACTTACAAATATTCATGATTCAAAAAATCCTGTTTTTCCTAAAGCAGGAAATAGGTATTATCTGTATTTTCTCCTTCCTTTCATTCTACTCTTGATTTTTTCTGCTATTTGGCTTTATTTTCCATTAAAATTCTGGTGTGGTGGATACAGTACCAAACTGAAAGTTGAACCTGATGTGCAGACTGCCACTTAGAAATCATTAAACTTGAACTAATGACCTCTCTATTTCTTTAGGCCATATCTTTATAATGAACAGATTAAGTGATCTCTAGATCTGTTATCTACTCTACCTTGTAGTTTGTGCAGTATCATAGTCTTGAAACTTTGAAACCCATCAGAATCCTCTGGGATGCTTGTTGGAAATTCAAATTTCCTGGCTTCTTCAGTGGCCTGTCTCATCAGACTTTTTAAAAACATCTTTGCCAGATTACATATAATGAACTAGTATATACCCAATGTGGCTGCAGTAATTATTTGGGTAACCCAGCCAAGTTTAACTCCAGGTTAGTTCAGACTTTCCCATTTTCTTTCACCTCAGAGTTGCAAGTATGATCTGATGGGCTTTTGTTGATGCCTGTGTGAGAATGCTCCACAACTTACTAATGGGCTAGTGTACCCTCTTCCTCCCCATTCTCAGCTAATCTTTATACAATGGCGTCTCAAACCAAAGTTGTTGACCCTCTTTGTGATAGAATGTCTCTTTGCCTGTATGACAGAAATTACAAAGTAAAAACTTGAGTCTAATCAGCTACATGTTATAGCCACCTCATAAAAGGGACTCTACTACAGTTGAAGTTCACCAAGAAAACTAATGTCACTCTGGGAATTTTTCTCCTACCTTTAATGTCAAGCAAACCTCCAATTCAGTAATTCTCAAGACCAAGGGTATACAAGACTCCATTTAGCATATATATTAAAAATACACATTTTCAGGGCCTTGCTCCAGAGCTTTTCATTTAGTGAGTGTAGAATAGGGGTCAGGAAATTGCATTTTTGACAAGCAGCTCAAGTGATTCTTATAGTAGTAGTCTTACCTTACTTTAAGAAATGCTACTCCAGCTTATCTTTCTTATAAGTTTTATGCTTCTTTAATATTGGCTTGGCTTGCATGTACAACTTTGGTTATCTTTTTTGTATGTCTATCTTTTATCTGTAGAATATGCTAAATATTAAGCCATTTACCAAATAATGATTTAGTTAATGGGTTGGCATTGTATTCTGTAGTGTCAAATCTTATTCCATTGCAGATTTTTTTAATTAAAAAAATAAAATACAGCCAGGCATGGTGGCACATGTCTGTAATCCCAGTACTTGGGAGACTGAAGTAGGAGGATCACCATGAATTCAAAGCCAGTCTGGGCTGCATAGTGAGTTCAGGGCCATCATGAACTACATAGTGAGACCCTGTCTCAAAAACAAAACAAAACAAAGCAATGCAGTTACCTACTCACTCTTAAGCACTTTTCAACGATAACAGTATTCCAGTTCATAAAAACAATTCAGTCTTCTAGTTGCAAAGCTTTTACTTGCATTTAGATGTCAGCCAAATAGGGTAAAATTGAAATAAGGTGTTATACTTTAGCTTCAAATTAAGGTTCCTAGAGATGGAGAGATTCCTAGTAGAACCCTTTTAAATGTTGAATTGGGAATTAGGTCATTTGTTTGTGTATTTACTGACTTTGCATTTAAGTAAGTTTACAGTCTCCAGTATTACAAATACAAATGTTCATTTCCACTGGACTGTAACATCTTTTTCTTTGCTGTGGCTTAACATTTGGTGTACTTTATTTCTGTGTTGCAGCACTATCGGAAGTTGAGCCAGTCTTACTACCCACTCCTAGAATGTCTCACCCAAGACCACATGAGCTTCATTGCCAATTTAGAACCTCCTGTGCTCCTGTATGTCCTCACCTCTATGTCAGAGGGACTCACAAGTCTTGGTAAGGATCAAGGAGGCCTTTGTTTCCATAGGAAAAATTTGACTGATTGTATCTCTTATTGTATGTGTTTACTGAGGCTGATCTACAAAAGAGGAAGATACTATAAACTAGACAGAAAGATTATTTATAACCTATATTTGCAGGTAGGAAAATGCATTTTTTCATATGTTGACACAGTTTTTTTAACTAGTGATATTGAAATATAAATTATATGCAATAAAATTCTCTGATTTTTAGGGAACAGTTTAGTGAGTACTGATAAATGCTTACACAATCATGAACCACCACAACCAATGTGTAGAACACTTTGACTACCCCCAAAAGCTCTCATGTGGCCCCTTCAGATCAGTTCCTTCTTACTGCCCTGTCTCTGCTTTCTCTTTGCCTTTTCCAGAATTTCCTGTAAGTCTTGAGTTTATTTGTGTTTGGTTTTTTCATTGAATATAATGCCTTTGAGATTTATCTATGTTGTTTTACAAGTAAGTACTTTATTTCATTTTATTGCTGATTATTACTCCATTATATGGATTACCATAGTTTGTTTATCCATTCATCAGCTGACTGACACTGGGTTTGTTTTCCATTATTACATTGTTTCAAATATGGCCACTTTGAACACTCATGTACAAGTCTTGGCTTGACTTTGTTCTGTTGTTTTCCTTGAGTAAAGAGCTAGAAGTAGGACTTCCAGGTTATATGCCAAGTTGTTTTATTTTTTGGTGGGTTTGGGGGGGGTTGTTGTTTTGTTGAGGTTTTGTTGTTGTTGTTTGTTTGTTTTGGTTTTGGTTTCATTTGCAACACTGGAAATTGAATCCAGTCTGCAACTGAGCTACATCCCAGTCCTTCATTTTTTGAGATAGCATCTTGCTAAATTACTCAGACTGGACTTGAATTTGTGATCCACCTGCTTCAGTCTGCCTCATAGCTGCGACTGCAGGTAATATCATCTCACACAGTTGCTAAGTTTTATTTTTAACATTTTAAGGAAAGAACATAATCCCAAGTTGATCATACTATTTGTTCCAGCACTATAGGAGGGTTCCAGTTGCTTCTGACCTTCACTAACACTTGCTATTAATCTAATATTAGTAATCCATCTGGATGTAAAATGGAATATCATTATGTTTTAATTTGCATTTCACTAATGAATATTGATTTGATGATCTAGTCATGCTTATTTGCTATTCTTGTCTCTTCTTGATAAGGTTTTCAGATCTTTCACTAATTTTTTTAAACTGGTTTGTTTATTTTGTTGCCTAGTTATAAGAGCTGTTAAACATTCTGAATATAATCCCTTATCAAATACATGTTTTGTAATTATGTTCCAGCCCTATTACATGTCCTTGTATTTTTCTAACAGTATCCTCTGAAGAGCAAAAACTTTAATTAATTATTATAGTTTACATTTTGGGAGGATTCTATGAAATCTTTGCTTAGCCCAAAACCATGTAGATTTCTTTCATGTTTCCTTCTAAAAGTATTATAATGTAACTCTGATGTTTAAGTCTGTGACCCACTTTGAGCCAGGCATGGTGGCACATGCCTAGGCTACACAGTGAGTTCAAGGTCTATCTGGATTACTTAGCAAGACCTTGTCTCAAAAACCAAAAAAATAAAAATAAATACCTATGACCCATTTTAATTTAATTTTTATATGTGGTATGAGGTAAAGGCTCAAATTCTTTAATGTATAGATATTCAATTGTTCAAATATCTTTTATTGAAGAATATCCTTTACTTATCTGATTATACCAGTAGTTTATGTCCTACTTTTATAGTAGCTCTTAAAATATAGTAGTATAACTCTTTAATGTAGCTTTTCTCTTTTATAATTTATCTTGGTTACTCTGAGTCCTTTGCCTTGTTATAGAAATGTTAGAATCAACTTATCAATGTATTTAGTTTAAAAAAAAAAAAGATGGGCCAGGGATACAGCTCAGTGGCACAATGCCTGCCTGGCAAGCATGATGTTGTGAGTTTGATTCCCCAGTACCAAAAAAAAAAGAAAAAAAAATATATATATATATATATATAAAAGAGCAGAATTTTTTTTATTTTTTTTAAATTTTATTTAAAGAGAAAAAAAAGCAATACAGAAAAAAGGGTAGAAACAATACAAAACCTCAAAAAAAAACCATAAATCACTAGTTGACAAACCACATACTGTCCTCTCAGAAATAGCTGTTCATGATACAAAATTAAGGCATACAAACTGAACACACAGTGAGGCTGCAAATAGTTACAAAAAAACAGGATGGAATAAAGCCAATTGAGACACTATAGTGAAATTGGCACAGAACATCAAAGCAGGTCACCAGGACAACAGTAACAGGCAACATTGTATATCTCGTCTTCACAATAGTTGTTCTTCTACTAGGTACAGCAAAATCAAAGAAATACACAACATTATAGAACACATCAACACAGAGTATTGAATAGAGCAACACCGTTAATCAGGACAAAGATACCCAGATCCCTTGATCCCAATTG
>PVJX010052163.1:0-10045 GCA_004027295.1 Dolichotis patagonum | reverse complement strand
ATCATTTCAGACATTTCAGGTGTATGGCTTCTTTTTTCTTCTATGTACACAGCTTCTAAGCTTTCTTGGGGAGGGCTAGGGCTTTGAGCCTGCCTTTTGGTCTTTCCTTTTGTCATTTTTCTATATTTCCTTACTTTGAGCGGTGTTCCAAAGCTTTCTCTGCATGTGTGGCAAATTACCTCTTGCACCCTCAGTTCCTGGAGGGGCAGTGGCTCCCCCACAGGCTCTTGCCTTCCTCACAGGGTCCTAACTCCCCTCTGTGGGCTCCTGGCTCCCTAAGTTGTAAGGCGAATGCTGGGTGTGGCCAGCCCGGAGCCTGTGGAATCTCAGGCAGGCCAGGCCTCCGTGCTTTGTCCCAGGCAGGTCTCCAGGAGGTTCCCTGCGAGTGAAGGGTCTACAGGTCTCAAAGAGTCAGGCCAGAATGTTGGTTTCTGAAAAGTTCCTGGTCCCAAACAGACCTGGCCAAGATGCCAGTCTCCACAATATTCCTAACGCAAACAGCCCAGGCCACTCTGCATGTCCGAGAGTTTCGGGTCCCAAAGAGACAGGCCGAGATGCTGCTTTCTGGGAGACTTCCTGGGGGTGAAGGGCGGGGCTACGGGCCCAAACAGACCTGGCCCAGATGCTGATCTCCAGGCAGTTCCCTGCGGATGAAGGGCGGGCCTACCAGCCCCAAAGAGTCGTGCGGAGATGCAGGTCTGCACAGACTTTCGGTCCAAACACCCCAGGCCACTCTATGGGTCCGAGACTTTCGGGTCCCAAAGAGACAGGCCCAGATGCTGCTTTCTGGGAGACCAACAGAGCTTTCTCAATACATGAAGCTGAACAATTCCCAATGCTTAAGAAAGTATTCCAAAGGAGTAAAAGAATTCAACACTGAGTCCCCACCTGAAACACAAGAGGAAAATAGGTGTCCCCTTTAATTTCTATTTGGTTTTTGTATGTCCTTAAGGCATCCCCTGAGGTGACCTGCTCCAGAGCAGGTGGCTGCTCTGGAGAATCACCAGAAGGTAGATTGGGTTGGACCAAGCACACTTACCAGCTCCCATTCCTACCTTCTCCAGAAACTCACACTCCTAACTCCACCCTGTGTTTCCAAAAGCACAAGCTTAGTTGAGTACAGCTTTAATAGACATGTTTCAGGAAGGAAGCACTGCTAGCAAAATTAAACCAATAATCAAGAGACACAACTGCTTTCCAATTCTTTGAGAGAGAGGGAAAAAAAAAATCAAAGTACCAATTGGAAATGACTGGAGAACTTCCACAGCCTGTAAAAGAGATCACTTCTAGAGATAGATAGAGGCAAATAATGGCTCATAAAACCCTGCCCAGGACCCTAGGGCAAAGGAGTCCCCAAGACACTTGTGTGGTCTACATAATTACTGAGATGATCTTTCTTAGCAGCAAGGCAATTTTAAGTTTTATTCAAAATCCACTATAAAATTTGTGTGTTTGCTTATGTCCAACAAACTTGTGAAACTCACAGGTTAAAACCTGTGCCCATTGTTCAGCAGCCACAATTTATACTAGTGAAGGTACTTCTCTGTCTTTGGTGTTAGCAAATGTTCATTTTTTGGGCTCTATTTAGAAGTTCTTAGTTGTTGGATTAGAGAGAAATATTGATACAGTTTAGTTTCCTTTGTCTTTAATCTTTACCAGAAATATGCCTCCAAAAAAGAAGAGTACTTTGGAAAAGTACAGGAAAAGATAAGAAATGAGATCAGAAAAAGGAAGGCTTTTCTTCTCACATTCATGGTAAGTTATAGAGAGAATTTGCCTATGAGTCATCAACTTCAACCCGGAAAAATGAGAGTGGGGAAACTCAAGAGCTAAGATTGCCTCCTCACCAGCAGAAGATCAGATCTGAAAGGAAACAGGAAGAAAAGGCTTGATATTCCCTTCTGAAGTATAGAGAGGGAACCAGGCTAGACTGTCCCAGTGATACCTGTCCTCCAAGTCTTAAGAATGACTGCTGGTCCATTGTCTTTTACTGGCAGTTGAAGTCCCATGATTCATTAATAGGCACATACATTTCCTAAACATGAATTAGATTTCATAAAAAACCCATTTTACAGTATTTCATAAATTTCCAATTTGGCAGGCAGGTGAGGTGGTGCACACCTCTAATCCCAGCACTCTGGAGCCTGAGGCAGAAGGATCACCGCAGATTTGAAGCCAGCCCAGGCTACATAGTGATTTCTAAGGTAGCTTGAACTACAAAGTGAGATCCTGTCTCAAAACAAACAAACAGGTGCAGCAGCGGCTGCCCTGATGACTTGTGAGAACCAGGAAAGAAGCTATGCAGCCCTCTATGTACCAATGGAGGCCATGCAGGATGGGGAGGACCAGGAAGGAAAACATGTTCTCTGCTGTGGCAGCTGGCTGATTGAGTGGAACACAGGATGAGATGATAACAACTGAAGTAAAGACACAACCTAATGATTGTATTGTTTGATTGACTTTGCAAACCCAAAGCCAGTAGTCTGAGCAACTATTTAGAAGTTAACAATATGCAATATAGTAATCCTGTGGGTTTCCTACTGTATTATCATTGTTTTTGTTTTATTTTATTGTTCTGTTTTAGTCTCTTTAAAATAAAAAATACAAGAAAATAAAAATCCATTGAAAAGGCAAACAAACAAACAAACAATTTTTAAAAAATTTTTATTTTAAAGAAAATAAAACAAAAGAGGACAAAACAAAGCAGATCAGAACAGAACAACATAAGCAACACAGCACTTTACAACAAGACAACTGGATATTAACAGTAGCTACCATGTCTCTTTCTTTGTAATAGTTGAGCATGTCTTCAAATACAATAATATCTAACATAACAAAATAGTATGAAACCATTCAAAAGAAAGAAAGAGTTACAGGGTATTCTGAATCGAATAACAGAAAATGATCAACGGGTACTATAATATCTCATTTTCCATAAAAAATTTGTTTATACTATCACATATATTAAAATCCCAGTAAGATACAACATGATAGAACTGATGATAATAGAAGAATAAAAGCATGGTAGGATTTCAAAGCAAGACAATATTAAATCAGCAATGGCTGCCATAGTATCTTGTTTTCTTCAAAACAGCTGTTCATACCATCACACATAATAAAGTCAAACAAAACAGAATAAAATCATTCCAACTGATGAATGAAAACATTAAAAGTCTTCAAAGCTATGTAATGGGGAATCATGATTACCATAAAATCTTATGTATTCTTACCATTTCTCACACTAGGGAGACTATAGGGTATTTATACATGTGAGTTTGGCTTATTTCACTTGTGAGTATGGTCTCAAGTTGCATCCATTTATTTATAAATATCTCAATGCGATAATTCTTTATAGCTGAGTAGTACTCCATTGTATAAAAATACCACAACTTTTTTATCCATTCCTTAGTTGATGGGCACTTAGGTTGTTTCCAAGACCTGGCTATTACAAATTGTGCTGCTATAAACATGGGTGCACATATATCACTGTGGTATGATGTTTTCAGTTCTTCTGGGAATAGTCCTAGAAGTGGAATAGCTGGGTCAAATGGGACTTCCAATCCCAGCTTTTTGAGGAATCTCCAGACTGACCTCCACAGTGGTGGCACCAGTCTACACTCCCACCAACTGCGCAGAAGAGTTCCTTTTACCCCACAGCCTCTCCAGCACATGTTGTTGGTAGTTTTTTCTATCCTGGCCATTCTTTCTGGGGTAACATGGAATCTCAGTGTGGTTTTAATTTACATTTCTCTAATGACTAATAATGTTGAACATTTTTTCATGTATTTATTTGCCATTTGTATTTCTTCATCTGAGAACTGTGTATTAATCTCGGATGCCCATTTTTGGATTGGGTCTTTGAATTTCGTGGGTCTGATTTTTAAAAATTCTTTATAAGTTCTAGACAGAAGTCTTTTGTCTGAGGAACAGTTCATTAAGATTTTTTCCCAGTTTGTGGGTTTTCTTTTCACTCTGCTGGAGATCTCTTTCGATATGCAGAAACTCTTTAATAAGATATGGTCCCAGTTATTGATTCTGGGAAGTATTTCCCAATGCGGTTTGATTCTTGTTCATGAATTCTCTACCTACCCCTATGTCTTCAAGATTTTTACTGACTCTGTCTTCCAACAGATTTAGTGTTTCTGTTTTTATATTTAGATCTTTGATCCAGCTAGATTTTAGTCTAATACATGATGATAGGCTTGGGTCTAGTTTTAGTCTTCTACATATGGAGAGCCAGTTTTTCCAATACTATTTATTAAAGAGACTATCATTCTTCCAGCGAACATTACAAACAAACAAAATTTACATCTTAGTCTCAATGTCTAGTAGGAGATGCTCCAACATTACTTTTCCCAAGTACTGTTGTCTAATGAGTCAAACAAGTTAAGCAAGGAACACCAATAAGTTCAGCAACTACTAAGTCTAAAGTCAACATATGCAAAACAGGAATACAAGATCGTTCCTACAAAAGTAAAATGTTTCATCAAAGAAACATCATAACCTTCCCATGTTCTCACTTAAATTTATCATCATTTTAACAGTGGATAAAAAAGGCATAAATATTCAAGGCATAAGCAATTGACAAAGATGCCAATGTCTGATTACCTAAATGAGTCACAATCCAGAATCCATGAAACAAAAGCAAACTCTTACATCTTCCAATTATCTCTGTGGGACCTCCAAATGGTATAGAGGAAATAAATGCAGCTCTCAACCTGTTAGATGTCAGATACTCTGAGTTCACGTTACCCAAAACCAAAGAATGAATTCTAAGGGCCAACAAAGGTTAAGATTATGAAATATTTATTGAGAGAGAAAGAGAGAGAGAGACAGAGAGACAGACAGACAGAGAAGGCTCCTGAGAGAGAGAAGGGACCCAAAAAATGGGTTTCCATGGAGCCTACTTTACAGAGGAAGTTTTATAGAGCAAAATCATTAGGTAGGTACAATGTGAGACAAAACTATGACCAACCAATAAGATTCGAAGTATAGTTGCTTAGCTAATATTGATCCAATGGGGAAGCAGGTGATGTTCTGTGTGTATGTGAAAACAACAAGGACTTTTTTTTAGGAAAAAATGAACCAGGGAGTCCTAGCCACCACCAGAGTGACTGATGTCTGCCCAGAGTTTACTGGCTCAGGTGGGCACCATCCCCAATCTATTGCTCATCCCTTGGGGAGGCATGTAGGCCCAGTCACTCCATCCCCATCTTCAGGCATTGCCTTTAACAGATGCACCTCCAACCATGGTTGTAATGTGTTCTCACTACTTGAGTACTGACTTCCTTAATGGCCTAACCCTATCTGACTGCTTGTATTTTTATCTAACTTAGCAGTATATAATAAAAGGAACTCCTTATCTCTGAAACATAGCACCTGAGAATAATCTGAACACAGAACAAGCTAAATCCCATCCTTTAATACCATTGGATCAGACTTTCAAAATAAGACTTTATCCTATTTCGCTATAATTAGTTACTTCTTCATCAAATCTAGCATAAAAAATACACAAGTTTACCTGCTGCTTCAGATCTTCATTTCTTTATTAAGTTTTCTGTGTCACCTAAAACTTACATGAAATAAAATTGTATAATTTTCTCTTGTCTTCTGTTGTAGAGGACTCAGGGATAAACATAGTATGTATGTGGAAAAAAATGTTTCTTTTCCCCCTTTAACCATAAACAAGATGAACCCAAATGGGTCAGCTATGACATCACATGGTGTATTTTCTGGGACCAAGACCTAAATAACCGCAAGACCTAAATAACCACTTAAAAGAGTGAGGGTGCTACAAACATCCATTGCCACAGAAGCCATAAAGTCTACATCATAAATAGCTCTGAGTGAAGCATAATCAATAAGGAAGGAAATCATGGAGGGAAGAAAAAAAATTTTTTTTTCCTGAATGACTAATTCAGGTGTTGTTTTTAAATATTAACTAGTTGTTTCTCTCAGTAACATCATGCAAATATTTTCATAAGTGGTTGAGGGTCCAATTCCAATTCTGAGTAATAGACTGAGTAATAGTTAAATTTACAGTTTAAAAATTATCTTTTTTTCTGGGTATAAAAATCGTCTATGTTCATTATGAAAAATTAGGGCAAAGAAGTGAATTTGTTTTTTTAATTTAAATTTAATTAATTTATTTTTTGTTTTGGTACTGGGGATTGAACTCACAACCTCTCACTTGCCAGGCAGGCACTTGTGCCACTGAGCTAAATCCCTGGCCCAAAGAAGTGAATTTGAAGTTACATGAAAAATCATAAATAGGGCCGGGGATATAGCTCAGTGGCACAGTGCCTGCCTGGCAAGTGCAAGGTCTTAAGTTTACCCCTGGTACAAAAAAAAAATCATAAATAAATTGGGCTTGGTAGTGCTTGCCTATTATCCTAGCACCCTGGGAGGCTGAGGCAGAAGGAATGTTGAGACTGAGATGGGTTCGTGAACAACAATATAGGAATCCAAGCAGCCAAATTGATAAATTTGGAATTTATTAACTGAGCTCAGGACCGACCTTCCTGGTTCAGGGTCCAAAAAACTGGCCCCGAACTGGAAAGTTACAGAGCTTTTAAAAGAGAAAATCACAAAAGACATCCTGTTGGAAACAATTTAGCTCAAATCTTTCATTAATTTTCAGTTGACATCTGTATCCTGCTTCTTTTGTTGAGCAGGTTAATTTTTCTTCTGTAGGTACAGCTCATTCTGCTTTTCTCATGGGACTTATACCCTGAGTAATCTTCCATTTTGCTGGGTCAAATACAGGGCACTAGTTAAATACAAGGCTCAAGATGGCGTCAGTTATGCCAAGCCACAACAGAGACCAGCTCAAGCAACTTGGAAATTTAATGAGACTCTTTCTCAAAATGAAAAATAAATTATAGTCTGGGAATGTAGTTCAGAGAAAAGGCTCTGAGTTCAATTCCAAGTACTGCTTCCCCCAAATCATAAGTAATCAGCAAAATTCTTTTATTTGCTTTATAATCTGGCCTGATGTTGAAAAGTAGGCAAAATTTATTACAGTCACAGGGTAAGGATCCAGGTGTGGGATGCACACCTATAATGTCAGTACTCAGGAAGCCAAGGCAGGAGGATTGCCATGAGTTCATGGCCAGCAGGTGCTACATAATGAGACTGTCTCTATACTCCTCCTCAGGTAAAGAACAGTGAGGGGATACTTTCTTTTAAATGCCCACCAAGGAAATGGAAAAATATTTGTAGGACCTGTTAGAGCCTCTGCAACTCCTGTCATCTTTCTTCTTGGGCCTGGGAGCTCATCCACCATAACCCTTTAATAGAAGTGAGCCACAGATGGTGATGGGCATTATAATGATGCTGAAGTGCTCAGGACACTTTCTACCTGTGACTAGGTGTAAGCGCAACAGGAAGGCCCTCTACAGGGACTAGATGGAGCACGTGAGCCCCAAGCAATTCTGTCTATAAACGTTATCCTTCTTCCAACTAGATCAATGCAGCTTCTCCAGGCCTACGCACTACTTGGGAGCTCTCCAATTTTAGCACCCTGGGATACTAAAAATTTATTTTCATGTAGGTAGGGTTCTGTCTTGTGTGTATGTGATTGGGCCAGTGTGCTTTGGACTCTATCCTCTAAATAAATTTCAGTCTTAAAAAGTTAGCTGTGATAGATAGGGAGAGTGCCTACATTCTTCGTGAATACTGCTATTTTGTATTCAGGTGTGGAAAACAGTTTTGAGGGAGCTGGTAGATTATAGTAGCTTTCGCATATGTTGACCTACAGTGAGGAGTTGAGAAGAATCTTGGGACTTCTTGGAAGGTTGAGGTTCTCATGAATGTGGTCTAGCTCTGCAGATTGGCAGCAGCATTTAAAGATCAGGGATCTGGGATGTGTTCCCGCTGGTTCATCTTGGTGTCAAGTTTGAGTGACACTGTGTGCTGTGATTTGAAACTGTTTCTCAGAATTCATGTGCTGGAAACTTAAATGTCCAGTCACCTATTAATGGTATTTGAAGGCGGGCCTTTGGGAAGTAATTAGGATTAGATGAGATCATGCGAGTTGGTGTTTTGTACAAACTCACTGCTGGACACCCACAAAGGCTCATACTGTGACTTTGGTAAAAAGAAAAGCTGTATTGTGCAGTCAGTTGGCAAGAAGACCAGGAGCTAATAAGGAACTCAAATCTGCCTCCCCATCAGCTGGCAGAGTGGGTGACGTAGAGGAAGGAGAGGGGAGATGCTGCTTGTTTGACTGGGTGGTGAGAAGAGGGAGTTTCGGGGTTTTTTGGGGTAAGCATAAATAGACCTTACACCTCTTCATGGGTGGCCTGTTTCTTCTTTATGGTGATGGTGGTGGTGGTAGTGATTGTTTTGTGTCAGTTTTGGTCTTGTGATGTCAAAATTGTGATAACTAGATGAACTGGCTTTTTCTGTGTCTGTGCAGTCTTGAAAAGCTGTTTCCAAAGTCTTTGAGTAGATTTTGGAGCCTTCTCCTGAATGACAACAGCATAAGAACTTTGTTATGTAAGGGATTTGCACCTTAGCCATTTTCACTATGATGGCATTTGTGGCTTTAGAACAACAGGCAGAGAGACCTGAGCTAGCATGCTTGCTTTGTGTGCTGTGTGAGCCCTCTGCCTTGTGACACAACATTGCTGAGTCTGGGTCTGAAGCCTCCAGAACCATGAGCTAAATAAACCTCTACTGTTCATAAATTACCTGCTCTGTGGTATTTAGTGATGGCAACAGAAAACGGACTGATATAGCCTGGATATAATTTTGGGCTCTTCTTCCAGATTAATATGTGGAAATATTGTATATGTATGAGTTATTCACAAATCTAGGCATCTTAAAAAGTGAATTCATAAATGATTATCAAAGGCCTGACTTGTTGCTTCCTTTTATGTTTCTTACCAGAAATATCTATTTAGAAGGAACAGTGGTTGGCTGGTCTCCCTGCTCTTTTTTTCCTTTCATTTGCTCATCATCCCTTTATAATTTAAGTTATGCAAGTCAACTTATGAGAATTAGCAACATGGGGCTATAATGTGACGTCTGTTTTGCACGATCACAATATTCCTTTGTGGAGGTAAAATGTTCTCCTGCTTTTGGGATGAGACCTGAGTCAATGCTTTCTCTGCTTCTATGTATCCTGTATGGGTCTCAAAGCACCTTCAGAAAGCTTCTCAAGCAGAGATGGAAACTCAGAAAACTGGAAACCAGTAACTCCCACTTCCTTACCCACCCCAAATGTCTTCTGCAAGCCAACTCAGACGAGCCTGCCCTGCAGTCAGAGAGAGGCTTTATCTGCCACACGTTCATCTGGAGTTTGGATGCTGAAGAGAAAGTTAAATTGCAGTGGACTTTGCACTGCAATTTCACATTAAAGTGGCCGCATCTGTGCCACCTGTTGACGGCATAACTGGAGCATCAGACCTTGCTGGGCCTCCGGGCTGCTGCTAACTGCTTACCATCGCCACAGGGGAAGCTTTGTTGCAAGCCGCAGTCACTTTGCCTCAGCAATGGTGTACATTGGCGCCCCACTCAGCCCTTTTTTCTGACATTAGCACATTTGAATGGGCCACCAGGGAAGCCATTCAGGGAGTGCATACACCAAGGGCTTCTGGGTGGCCTAGGGTTGAACTGAGAATCCTCGTTAATGGACTGCAAGGCTTAGCCTATTGAGGTACATGAACTCAGTGACCAAAGAAAAGTGAGACAAAGATGTCCCTCGCAGGAACATGTAGGTCAGAAGTGGACAAAAGCAGACATGGACCAGTCAGAGCTATTTGATTACTGAGCTGAAAGGGAGCACGGATCTCGCGGGGGTGGGGGTTGTGGGGCACAGAGTGACTGATGGGCTGGAAATCTCCGAATGCCTGCGCATTCGCAGAGACAGGCATTTACCAGAATTGCAGGTGCTCTGTGAAGTCATTTTTAAAAATGTTTTTCCTTCCACTTGTCTTTGTGGTAATTTCCTATTGGGCAGTACTTGGAAAAAGCCCCAAAAAACTAGAATGAAAAGAAAGGGTCACAAAATTGAATGGGAAAATCATACTTAAAATTGAAA
>PVJX010052162.1:0-10060 GCA_004027295.1 Dolichotis patagonum | reverse complement strand
TCAGTCAAAAAAGACTAAAGCAATATTGAGCTTGATATAATCTTGAGAATCCATATTTCTTGAAATGCAAAAACATAAAGAATGAAGATTGTTTTTGGCTAAGACATGATCCCTGAATTGTATGATACAGAAATATGAATGTTTCCATTCTACAAAATAAAAAAAAGAGGGCTAGTGTTCATTTTTTGTATGCCCTATGGATTTCACAAGGGAAAATATCCCTTCCCCATCTTTTAGTTTCTTGAGGCCACAAAAACAGAACTGATCATTTAATTTGAACATTGGTATATCAAATTATACCTTTTTATTATACCTTTTTAAGATCATTATTTGTAAAATGACCTTTTCTGTTACTCAAGTGGAATTTGTTACTCTGTTACTCAGGGAACTCCTTTGAATATAAAAAGCTGAAACTTAATATATAAAATGTATTTTAGCATTTTTCTTACTGTGTAAATTGATGAAAAGGTAATTTTGAGATTGAGAACTTACAGTAGAAAATAGTTTTTGGATGTTTTTAATCATATATTTATGTACAGCAAAGATGGTATAATATATATTTTATAATATAACCTTACTAAATAAGTCACAGATTAGTTTAATCATAGGGAAATAATGTGCCACACATACAATAGAAAGATAGATGTACTAGATACTGAAATTTCAGTATCACTCAAGAGAGTGGGTCTTTCTAGTCTTGGCAGAATAAATCATCTGATGCTATACTCCAATTAAATGATTTACCAAGAGCAAATTTTATAGATTTATATTTTCTAATATGGTACATTTGTACTGATATTTTATTTACTCTTATGCTTCTGTTTTCCAAACATCTGATAAGAGTGAAATCTGGAATTTTCTAATGCATTAGATGAACTATAAGAAGACATAAATGTGTTCAACTGCCAAAACCAAGGGTAGAATGCATATTGAATACAGTGTTTCTTTGGTTTATGAGCATAATCCATTTCATGATTTGGAGGAATATAACTGCATTTGTGTTTGTGTGGGGGAGCTGGCTGTGGTTATGTTTGTCACCTGATGGGAGATTTGTGAAGAGAAGTAAAATTTTGTTTGCAACCGAGGTATCACTGTATTTATTTTATATTGTCCTGAGGTTAAGACTTTTCCAGAGCTGGGTTTGACTTGGTGGCCTTTGATTCAATTTGATGCAGGCCTCTATAATTTGGCATTGTTCTAAGGATCCTACTCATCTAACTTTGGACCTGCAGAAAGCCTGGCTCTTACATACTTAGATTGTAGTATGTACCTTCTTTGCCCCAAAGAAAATGTTTTCTAATGTCTTCCTTATTACGTTTTCATTTAACATGAGTGGGCTTCTGTTCACTTTTTTTACTTAATTTCCTTTGAATATTAGGTTTCTCTTCAAAATCTAGCTTTTAAAAAACTAGATTGTGCAAAGAGCCCTTTGTTACTTTCCATTGTATGAAATAATGCTGTAAAATATTTTTTGAGGCAATTTGAGATTTGCAGAAAACTTGTAAAAAGAGTACAAAGAGTTTTGACTGTTTTCAGCAGCTTCTTCTAATATTCACTCTTTACCTATCCAAAAAACAATTGTTGAGAACACAAATTTCACATTAATACTAGGCAATGAGTGGCCCTGAAGCAAGGCCAGCAGATTGCTGTAGCTGCTGGTTTCAAACAGGAACCTAAAGAGAATTCTTTCTGTGATCTGTTGGCCATTTCAGAACTTTGGAAATGGAATGGTCAATTCATCAGAAAGAAATAGCAGGTGAGTATGGCAGACTTTGGGGGGCCTGTAGGGGAGAGACACTGGCGCATAGGGACCTGCACAGTGCAGTTGACTTGGGGTGCTGGGAGAACAAGGAACTCCTCCTCTCTCTGGGGGGGCGGCTGAGAGTGTGGCAGACTTTTGGTGGCCCAAAGGAGAGAGACCCTGGCACATCAGGATCTGCACAATGCGGTTGACTCAGGGTGCTGGGAGAACAAGGAACTCCTCCCCTCTCTGGGGGGCAGCTGAGAGTGTGGCAGACTTTTGGTGGCCTGAAGGAGAGAGACCCTGGCACATCGGGACCTGCACATTGCGGTTGACTCAGGGGGCCAGGAGAACAAGGAACTCTTTCCATCTCTGGGGGGTGACTGTGATCCTGACTGCATGTGGGCTGAGAATCAGACATCTCATGTGTCCTGTCCCCCATCCCGTGTCCCCCCTCCTCCTCCCCCCTGCCTAGCAAGTGGGAGTCAGTGAACTATACATCTTGTGAAAAGATTGGCTATGTTATTTAGTATGAGCTCTCCATATGCAAAGATAAGGACAACCATTTGGAAGAAAACAAGAGACAATATGACAGATAGTGAAGATCTCTGTGTCTAGCTTTGAAATTTATGCTTTCTTATGTCCCATTCTGTTCTGTTTTGTTGTGTTTAATTTTACTCCCTTTTAAAATAAAATAAAATTTAAAAAAATACTATGCAATGAAATAATACACAGACCAGGTTCAAATTCAGCAACCATTCAAATAACAGTCCTTTTTCTGGTTCTGGAACCAATCCACGCTTTTATATTGCATTTTATTATTATGTCTTTTCAGTCTTCATCAAATTATGACAGTACTGTCTTTCTTTATCTTTCATGACTTTCAAAGAGTACCAGCCAGATATTTTGCAGCATGTTCCTTCCTTCCAATTAGATCAAAGTTATGCCATTCTCAGGCGTTGCAGTATATCTTCTTGCTGTTGACATAAGTTTTGATCCTTTAAGCTGGTGTTTTCTATATATCTCCCTGTAAATTTCCTATTTTCCTTTTTGCAGCTAAAACATGTTAGGAGAAGACACTTTTAGACAGAAGAAGTATATGACTTCTCCTTATGCTTTGTTTCTCTAATTTTAGGGTCAAATTATAATTGCTTATAAAAATTATTATTATGAAATTTATCAGTAGTGATTTTCTATCACCACCATTCTACTTATTTCTTTTTGATACAGGATCTCTCTTACTATATATGTCATTTGAAACTCTACTGAAAGAAATAAATGTTTCTTGTTTCCTACTTACATTTACTCATTTGTGTCAGTATGGACTACTCGATATATACTTTATAATATAACTTAAAGTCGGTATTATTTATTTTGTTGCTTAAATTACCCCCACGTTGAACATTGGGTTCTCCTTCAAGTTGGGTCTCCTGTCTTTTTAATTATCCTCATAATTTCTTGCACAATTTAACTTTTTGCCATTGCATAGCATTCCAGCTCTGGAGTTTCTGTTTCCCAGCCCTGGAGTTCATCTAGTGTGTGTTAACTGCATAGTCAAATGTTTCCTCTTGCCCCAGAGTCTTTGCACAGTGATCCATGGTATAGGAATTCTTTGATCTGAATCCCCAAGAAATGAACAATTTGTTAGAAAGTGGTTTATGTCAAATTAAGATATATACTTTTTGATTGTTGTGAATGATTCTCTGTCAGTATAACTTTTATTTCCTTATTCCATTATATTAGGTATATATATTAAAATTTATATTTTGCTCATATGTTAGTAGCAAAAATATTTCCATAATTTACAGAAAATAATTGCTTTCTCTCTATGCTTACAGTATGATGACAGGAAATGGGTGCTTGGAGAACCTGTCTATGCACAAGCAGTTTTTCATAATAACAGAACTGTTGATTGTCTGCTGCCTGTTAGCACCCAGCAATCAGATACTCTGGATCCAATGGGTGAGAAACCACTTGCAAAGTGGCAATTGAAGGTAAAATATAAAAGATACATTTATAAACAAAGTAAATAGTTATATAAGAAATTTCATGATGAATTTATGAAACTACATTTAGAACAATCTTATTGTAAAACTACATCTTTTTTCTAGTTTTATTTATTATTTAGTTTCTCATCTTTTATAATGGTGTATGTTTGCAATACAGAAGAGTGATGTTTGGTCTGGGGAATTGGTACATATGTAATACATTTCTTGGTCGTTATTAATCTTTTTACTCCTATCCACTATCTCTTCCCTCCCTGTGATCCTGTCCCATGTCTCCAAGAGTCTGTTTCTAATTCCCAATGATTTCTCTTTCCTTTCTGATATATTTACCTGTCAGGTTTCTCACAGAAAAGAAGCCATATGACATTTAACTTTTTGTGTCTGACTTGTTCTTACAGATTTCTAATGATGGTTATAGATTCAGTAATGCCAAAATAATGGTTGTATATGATGGTGCTTGTCAAGTTTGCAGTCTCTATGAAAATGATTCATGTACTATAAAAGTATGTATCTTTTCACTTATTTTCACATTTGCATCATAGATATTTTCATTTTCCATGCTGTTAACATATTAATTATAGCATTTTGGCTTCATATTAGAAAGCATAATAGAAAAACCTTCCTCAACTTTATATAATGTTAACTGAAATTGTTACTCATCCTATACTTTGTTTAAATGGTAAAGAAAAAGTCCTGCCTTTAACATTTGAAGTAGAAGATTGTTCATTTCTTTAAAAAAAAAAACAAAAAAGTGAAAGAGGGAGTTAGGGCAGAAGTTTTCACTCCTTAATTTCTACATACATTGTTTTTTTTGTCAATAGTAATAAGAATTTTCCAATAAGACATCTCTTTGTAGTTACTTAGTGTATTAAAACACTTGTCTGCTGCTAAGACAAAAATATCCAACACCCATGATGTGAAGGAGAAGAGGTTTGTTTTGATTCATACTTTCAGTGGATTTGGTACATGGTTATCTGGCTCTAAGGCAGGGTAAAAGGGTAGTGGAGGAAAGGTCTTCACCAAATGGTGGCCAGGAGAAAAGGTAGGAGCTAGGGACAAGAATACATCCTTTAGGGTTACGCTCCCATCTGAGTCTTCTGCAGATCCTACCTCTAAAGAGGACAGTCCACTGTAAACTCATCACTGGACAAATCTACTGATGAGTTTAGTGCCCCTTAACCCAAGCATCTCCAAAAGCCCTATCTCTGAGTATGAGGCTTTGGTGTACATTTGAGACGTAAACTATAACATTCTGACTTTGGGCTCCCAAAGACACAGGTCTATCTCATTGTACAAAATGCATTTCTAAGAGTGGTCTTAACAATTCAACTATTGCTGGAGGGGCTAAGTCCAAAGTCTCCTTTGAGAATCAAAAGTGACTCCTAGCTCTGCGGGCCCTGGTGTAAATGAAAAGGAAAGTTAAATACTTTTAATACACAATGGTACATTCCTGTTCAAAATGTGGAACTAGGTATATAGAAAAGCATTAGACAAAAACAAGCCTGAAACCCACTTGGAAAAAACATTAAATCCTATGGTTTTGTGTCCAGCACCTAGGGTGGGGTGTGTTGAGTTGTGAGTTCAAAAGGCTTGAGAAATTCCTCTTTTTTGTTCTTGCCAGTTGTAGCCCATACGGCTTCTCTGTGGGGCTGGCTGTGCTGACTGCCTGCAGCCTTCTTCCGCAGACATTCCATGTTCTTAGCATGTTCAACTTCCTTGGTTTCCACTGAACATTTGGCCTTTCTTCCACAGTTTTATACACCACTCTATGGGTTCCTGGTCAGGATTGTGACTTTTTCACACATTTTTGTCTGATTCCCCAGCACTTCTTGTGAAATCTAAGTAGAAGTCTCCATGACCTCATAATTGTTGCATTCTACATGCCTAAATAACCAACACCAATTGGATAACACTAAGGTCAGCTACCAGCTTAAGCAGCAGTTGGGTCTTCTTGAATCATGGCTAGAGCAGCCTCTGAATGCCTAAATGACTGGACTCAGTTATGTGCTTCTCTCGATGAACCTTGAATGAGCAATCATCCCAGAGAGTATCTTCTACAATAAAAGATGCATTGTGTTGCATTTTTGAACCTTCAGTAGGTGGGATTTTGCTGATTTCTAAGATGCCCTCGAGATACCTTTCTTCTTATCCCCCGACAAAGTATTTGTCTTGGTTTTATTAATAATCTTTTCAGCAACCATTCTCTGCTTTGCCACAAATTTGCAGATGTTTCTTTATGACAAAACTACAGACTTTTCAAGGCATTTGGCTCTCCTCCTTCCTCTTGATTTTTGGTGTAGATCTCATTAAAAGAACGCAGCAGTACTTATGCCACAGTACTCATGCCCATGAACACTGGGCTACCTTGAAAGTTTCTCTGCCAGATCAATTTGTTCACTTTCCTCAATCACAGTCTCCTGAAAAGTCTCAGGACATAGGCAAAATATGGACAAGTTTTCTGCCATATCCTAACACACTCAATCATTTGAAGACTCCCGAGCTTTGTGATCCACCTTCCTAAGAGCATTCTGCTCTGAGCTCTGAACAGTATTGCATATCAAGCACTGTGTGAAATATTTTAGAGCTTCTTTAGCCTGTCTCCAAGCCTTTCCAAACTCCTTTTGCAAGCCAATTCAAGAGGGTTCTGAACTACAAGGTCAGGTATAGTCACAACAATGTCCCCACTTCTGTTACCAGTTTTCTGTATTAGTAACTATTCCATCACTGGGACAACGTATCCAACACTTGGAAGACAAAAGAGAAGAGGTTTATTACAGGTCACTGTTTAAGTGGCTTTAGTCCATGTTCAGCTGTCTCTAACGCAGTATAATGTGACAAAATGTTATGGAAGCTGAAAAAGAAGGGAGGATCCAGGGACAGAGATATACCCTTCCAGGTCATGTGCCCAGTAACCTGCCTCCTCTGATGATACACCCATCTCTAAACTGCACAGTCAGCTATGAAATCATCAATGGATTAACCCACTGATAAGTACGGCATCCCATGATCTAATCACCTCTAAAATCCACACAATTGAATATGAAACTTATGGGGGACATTTGACATCTAAACTGCAAAGCCTGGTCCTCTTTGAGGCAGATGACATGCTTTTGAAGACAATTTGTAAAATGTGTAAAGCTAGCACTTTTACAGTTGTTGACAACTTATTTTTTTGGACCTTGCTAATACCCACTACTGATGACAGACCAATAGCACATTTTAAGTGTAGTTCTTTTAGACACATCCTCTTCCTATATCCAGTCTATTGGGTTTATTACTGGGCTTTCTGACATGTAAATTTCTGTTTTAACAATTGTTATGTACCTAATATAACTTGATGCTTAACAATTAAGGGGGTATACAAATAAAATTTACACACATGAGATTAAAATGTAGTATATTTTTCTAAGTTTTAAATCTTGTTTTTCTTGAGATTGGCTGTCATTTATGTCAGTAGAAAATTCTGATTCTTGAGAAGTTATTGATTTTTATTTTCCTAAAAACATTTCATTTCCATATGCTCATAATTATTTCAGTTTTATTCAAATTTTATTCAAGGCTGTCTTATTCTTTTGGGACTCTTTGTTCTCATGTTGGTAAGTTATAAATGATATAAAAGGAGATTTTGTAAAATGAGCAATGGTTCTCAAATAAACTCTAGTCTACTTCCCAAGTTAGAATGATTGCTACATTGAATGTTCTTTCCATATATGTCAGCATCTTCAACTACTTTTGTTATTATAATCTTTGTCAAATGTGGATAAATAGTGAATAGATCTGATCTAGCTTTCTACTAAGGAAAAAGAAGAAAACTGAAAACTCATATGATTTCTAAGGTATACAGCGGGGAAATGTCAGTTTTAATTTTTTGCATTTCCTTTATTTTTTGCTTTTATTTTTGTTTTTAGAGTCAGGGTTTCACTATGCTGCCCAGGTAGGCATTGAGCTCAAAGTCCTCCTGCCTTAATTGCCCTAGGAGCTGGGCTTGCAGGCATGTGCCACGGTATCAGATATTATTTATTCATAAAGTACTCTTTCTATGAATTTAGCAATAAAAAAGACAAAAAAGAGGGCCAGGGATTTAGCTCAGCAGTTCAAGCTGTTGTCTGGCCAGCATGAGATTGTGAGTTCAATCCCTGGTACCAAAAAACCCCCAAAACAACAACAACAAAAAAATGAAATGCACCTTTTATATATACTAACTACAGCTTATCTTTCTTGATATTTTCGTTTTCCCTTTTCAAAAATCTTCTGTCAGGAAAATGGTTGCATTATCAATGGACTCTGCTACGCTGACGGAGATAAAAACCTTACCAGTCCTTGTTTGATTTGTAGACCTGAAATCTCTAAATTTACTTGGTCATATTTAGAAAGTAAGTTTTTTTTTATTAACTCAAATATTTCCTCTCTATTTTGAAAGTGATTTTTTAAGACAGGAGTTATATAAATGTGTTTAAAACAGATGAATTCTATATTAATTTAGCATCTTTTTTAACTAGACAGTTTAAGGAAATGCAAAGTGACTATTCTTCTATAGATAGTCATGCCTAGCACAGTGATCACTGCTCAGCAACAGGCTGTTTTAGTTGAAGCACGTACTAGGATGGCAGGATTGCCAAACAACACATTTCTCAGAACTTCATCAGTAAGCCCCTAATTTTATATGATTTTATAATCATACTATACTGGGCTATGAAATATTTATTTTAACATTTAGTAAAGAAAGCAAATATGAATTATTAATGGAAGAAATGAGATTTGTTAATTCAATTATGTACAATTGCCTACTCTTAGCCTTATATCTATTAAGTTTTATGATGGCATTTGATCATTTATGTTCCAAAGAAAAAAGATTCATCATTTGTGAAACAAAGTGTTTGGACTCGATCTGTACATTGCCTTCCAACACTGCCATTTTGTGAAACGATGAGTATAATACTGGGTACAGATATTTTTGAGTTTTTTTATTTGAGACAGAGTTTTACCACATAGTTCAGATTGGCCTTGAACTCACTTTGTAGCCCCAACTGGCCTTGACCTCACAGTGATCCTCCTGCCTCAGCCTCCTGAGTACTGTGATTACAGGCATGAGACACCATGGCCAGGCTAATATTGAGATTCTTTGTTCGACACAAACAATATCCCAAAATGTGGTCACACACTATATAACTTTTCCTAAACACAGCTGTATATAATTCCAGCTGAATGTCCAAGTTCTCTTTCCTCATGTGATCAACTATTATTAGATATAATACAGTATATATTCATGGCCCGTGTAATTTTGTCTAAGAAAGTAATGAAACTTACAAGTACATGGTGCTTTCTGATACTATTATACATGTTGTTGTATGTGCATATTTTATTACTTTATTAGATCATTTTCCAGTTGATTCACCCCTGAAGCACAAGGTACATGGAATATTTTTGGAAGACAATGGCAAATTTGAGGAGAAACAGTGCAAGAGAAGGAAAGCACAATAACTCAATGTGTCTTATAAACACAATAACTCTTTAGTGTCTTATAAGATGAATGATTCCTTAGAGATTCATAGTGCTCAGAGATACAAGGGGTCTTAAAATACCATGTTCTTAACTCTTCATAAGGGTTACGACGATAAAGAAGTTAAGATTGATAAATTAAGCTGCTGTGTTAGGATATGCAGGGACTGAATGGGAAACAGAGCTACAGTCTCTTGGCTCAGTGCTTCCTGAATACAAGCAAAGTGCTTGTGGCAGTATCACTCTTCATTCAGCCAGTGGGCAAGAAAGGCAGACGCTTTGAAAATATAAGAAAAATAGAAAATATTTTAAATTGTTTCATGAGCACAAAGAGAACTCTTATTCCTGACACAGTTCCTTTATTTGGGTGTGAGCTTGTACCTTGTGCTTCCACACAGAAGCAACTGTGGAAGGCAGTTGTGTTCTACTGGCATGGGAGCCAAGCAACTCAAGTCCTCAAAGCATTGCCTGATGGTGGTAGGTTATGCAGTGTGGAGGTACGTACTGTGAAGGGAGGTCAGGAGAGTCCATCACAAAGAGAGAGTTATAAAGCAAGAAAGAGATGAGCAGGAGGAGGAAGAGGAGGAGGAGGAAGAGGAGGAGGAGGAGGAGAAGGAAGAAGAAGAAGAAGAAGAAGAAGAAGAAGAAGAAGAAGAAGAAGAAGAAGAGAAGAAGAAGAAGAAGAAGAAGAAGAAGACAAGAGAAGAAGACAAGAGAAGAAGGTGGAGGAGGAGGAGGAGGAGGAAAAGTAAGAGGAGGAGGAGGAGGAAGAGTAGAGGGAGGAAGGTAAGGAGGGAGGGAGGAAAGAGAGATT